>CAEGAE010087135.1:0-23848 GCA_903067095.1 Girardinus metallicus | reverse complement strand
AGAACATGCAAACTCCGTGCAGAAAGACCCCGGGCCGGGAATCGAACCCAGAACCTTCTTGCTGCAAGGCAACAGCTCTACCAACTGCGCCACTGTGCAGCCATTTTATGCAACATTTTATCCAAAATACATTCCAGGAAATGGCAAGAAATGCTGGATTTAGCATCTTACCTAATGTCTAATGCTGTTTAAAGACTCAGCTTCTGGAATCCAAACCCTGAGTTCGCTGTGATGGGAAAAGCTGGAATGATTTATGCATCAAAGAGCAGTTTCAAATTACAGAACTTTAATGTGGAAGCTCTGCTGCACTGTCTAGGCTTATGAATGGCTAGAATAAAGACGCAGGGGTCCTCTTACATCCTGCTAACAACTTTGAGGGAGCAGTTGACCCGTTCCTCTGCCTCACTCTCTGCCACAGGTTTTAAAGATCCGGCAAGAGGAACGCCGATGCAGCACTGCTAAGGTGGAGGAACTGTCTGCTTTGCAGCAGTATGAACTCGGTGCTTTCAGTAGCATTTACGATCTGCGGCTCTGCTTCAGACTCAATCAATTCCAGGCTTTATATTCAAGGTCAGGCATTGATTTGACTCGCAGCTCATTCCAGGAAATGGCTATCAGCTTCTAGTGCTCATTCATAATAAGAGCACTAACCAGTGGCAACAAACTATTGCACTGCAGGCCACAAAGCCTTCTAGGTTCTAATGAAGTAATTATTTTCCTTAAAAAAAATTAACGGATGGAATAGAAAACAAGCTGTTGAGGCAGTTGCTCCAACATTAAATGGAAAGATGACCCAATGCTAGATGCATGTTTTTTTTTTTGTTTTTTTTTTAAGAAAATAGTAAGTGTAATGAGAGGGGCAACAGTTTGGTTAAGTGACGGTGTAATTTAAACCTACAGACAAATATTAAGCACATTAACAATAAAAAGACGGTTACAAAATCTCAGCTGAAGGTACATAAATAATGTGGAAGTCTGCAAAGGATAACCATCAGCTAAGAAACTGAGAATACTGAAAAACAGGTGTGGCAAGGTACTTAAAGAAAGGAAGGCGTATTTTATGATGAATTGGAATATAAACCAGATTAGCGTCTTGGAAAACCAGGACTTTAGTACTTAACAGAAAAGTGATTGATCTAGTCATTATTTTCTTTTCCTTATCTCTTGTTAGGACAATTGATTGGAAGGCCTAGAAGGGGAAACCCCAACATACCTTTGAAATCTCTCTAACTCTTCCTGGGGAGCTTATAAGCCATTTCCAGGCCAGAAGTCACATATACAAGTGACAGCTGATTTATGTTAATAGAAAGGATCAGTGGTTTTACTCGGAGTCCTCCCATGTTGTCAGATCTTAACTACTAAAGAGAGAAAGCTAAAGTCATATGCTTTTATTTGTGGATCTTGTTCAATGCTTAGTCGTAATCTACATATCATATCTATAAGTTTTTAATGTATATGGAGCAGTAAATTGTAGCTTTATATTATCCCTTAAACATGCTATTTGATTTAAAGCCCTCATCTTCCTATTAATTTCTTGTTGCCATTGGTTGTGCAGTGACTCGTTAATACGACACTGAAATGCAGAATCTCCTCAGCTAAATGCAGGAAATCATCCAAACCAGAGGAAACGTTTCACCCTTTTCAAATCAACAATACTGCCTCCAACTTAGAGGAACTGGCTATTCCCCCAGCTGCTCACACATGGCTTTCTAATGCTTCAGTGCATGCTGAAGATCATAGCCTTAAGAAACCAAAAATATTTCATCATCTCCAAAAAGCAGCAAGGATTAACTGAGGTTCCGTGACAAGACATCCTCACAAAGCTTCTCAATGTTCTGTCCAACAGGGTTATTTACATTTTTTATTAATCATAAGTCCTTGGTTTTAATGATTTAGATTCAGTCCTAATTTATAGGACTGAAAGCTCCAGAATTTCTAACATTGACATTTTGCATTTGTCAGGAGCCCCCTAGCTTGTAGCTCATTATAGTTTTCCCAACCTGGCCCACCTTTTCCAGCTATTAAAATTAGACCTGATAGGATTTAACCTTTGACCTTTGTTTTGTTTGTTTTTGTCTCATTTTGAAATTATTTACAAAAATGACAATCATTTTCTTTCTGTCATTCTGCAGGAGTTTCTATTTACTATTTGTCTATTTTTGGATCAGGCAAAATCTTTGGGAACTTGTCTTTGAACACAAACACCGGATATCCGATAAAAGCTACTGCATCTTTGCTCCTACAGTATCTACACAAAGATTATCTGTGAACACCATAAAGCACATATAATTTAGTTTTAATGCTAACCTTTCTCTTTAACAAAATATGAACACGTGTATTCTAACAGAGAAAACAATAGGACACCCTTTAACAGGCAGGAAAACACCAAGTTAAAGTCTGAGGTTTAAACAAGGCAAACCTACTAAGGATCTTCTCATCATGTTCAAATCATCTAAAATAATTTTGGACAGTTTAAGTTGGCAAAACTGCCACAATGTACGAAATTATCCTCAGAAAATGTCTTTTTTACAGTTTACCAAAAATGTAAAAAAAAATATATATTTTTTTTTTATTGTTTAGTTAAATGCCTTTAATTTTTATTTATAATTAAAATCATATATCTTAGTCTCCAAAATATGAGAGAAAAACATAATAGAGTTAATAGGGTGTCCCATTATTTTTACAAATATGCATGAGTCAATTCAAAAGGTTTGTTTCTTGTCCTTGTGGCCACTTTGAGCTTTTACAAAACTTTAGTTTTTAAAGGTCAACATATGGACATAATTTTCAGGTAGTTGGTTATTTCTCTCCATTATCAGCAATCAATGCATTTATAATGAACCAACAGCTGTTACACAAGCATTACGGTGCCAGATTGAAATGATTAGATCTGAAGTCATCTTTTCCCACTCAGCAGAAATATACAGAGTATATTATGTCTGGGAAAAGTGTTAGGTTTAATATATCACGGACATTTTCTTTTTAAATCACATTATTGGTCTTTTAAAGTGTTTCTGCCATCATCTGGCACCTGTCTTTAAAATTCACCCTACTAAATCACCCAATGTTGCTTTTGCAGTAGCAGATTTTGTAAGCTTATATAAGGCAGCACTTTCAAAAATTTACTGTCCAGTGTGAAGCAATATAATAAAATACTGAATGGCTTTGTGGTCCTTCAAAGACTGCAGCCAATGCCCAGCACTTCTGACACCTCATCATTTTGAAAGTATGTGGAGAAAATATAGGCAGAATCATAGAGAGGTGTGAGAGAAAGCAGAATTATTGCAAGGTAAACACCAGCTGTGGTGGTTTGATGCATGAAGAATGACTTTTCAGTGAGCCAACATGTGGGACGCTTCAGTTGTCACATCATGAATTATGTGAGAGCAATTTCAGAATAAGTGAAATTTTAACTCTAATCCATTTCTATTTATTAAGCTCCTTAACAGAATCAGCATTGGACCACAGTGCTTTGCAGCTGATGTAGGTAAGGACAATAAAACAGTGCTCAATAAAATGACTAAAACACGCAATAAACAAGTAACACCCTAATAAATTCTAGTAAAGTATGATCAAATAAAAATATACAAAAAGATTTGTATTAATACTGTTTAGTGAAAATATTTCATTGATTTTGTTGCAAGAAGTGAAGACATTCCAAATTGACAAGTATAAATGCATTTTACCATTATATATTTAAAATTGTATGCAAACATAATTAAGACTCATTAATTTATAGATTTGATTAGTTTTGGTATCAGAAACAAACTTCTTAGTTTAGCTAAATTGCATAGCAAGCTATATTGTTTTTATATGCAGTAATGTTTTTGCATTGTGAGGAAATTACAAATTAGAAATAATGGTTAATCCTAATAAATCAAAATGTTGTTTTTTTTCTCAAGTTTATACAAACTATCCTCGTTACTGTAAATAAATTAGCACAATTACTCAGAAATGTCAGCTGCTCCCATGCACCACTGCTACTATGTAGCTGTCCATACGTTCTAATATCAGAATCAGCTTTATTCTCCAGGTTTGTGCCCACAAACAAGAAATTTCCTTCAGTTCCACTTGCTTTCAATAAAGACATTAAACATATAAACAAACTGAAAAGGCTAAGTAAAAATACGTTTTCTTTCTTGTAAATATATATATTTACAAAGAGGAAGACAAGTTTTTTTTTTGGCAGTATGCATGGTATTGATCTGAGCACTCTGACATAAGTGTTCATTAGAGAGACGGCCTAGGGAAAGAAACCATCTCTGTAATGACTGCTTGTTGAAAATACTGTTCTGTTGCACCAACCTGAAGATAAAAGTCTTAACAGGTTCTTTACAGGATGTGTGGGGTCTTCAGAGACTTTAGCTGCCCTTTTCCTGACCCTAGTCTTTGACAAGCCTTGGGTGGAGGGAAGGTCAGGCCTGATCCTCTCTGTGGATCTAATAGAATACTGTAGGATAGCATGGTAGAAAATTTATCACCACAAGAACTTTGATGATGGATCTCACTCGATAAATCACTCAGAGTTAAATCTCAAATTGTTTTGTCACACCTAAGTGTTGCTGAAAAAAGAGTCACACACATTAAAGTGACCGATAGCTGTCGCTTTAACAGATTCAGAAAATTTCTATTTATCAGAAATCTCATGGCAAATGAAAGCTTTAGTGTTTCTTTATCATCTGCTAAAAGCTAATTATAACATCATTTTGACCATTTGTTTAAAGAGCTTGCACACGTTGAGTGCTGTAACCAGCAATCGATATGCTTTCATTTCATTAGTGTAATTAAGAGGGTCTTTGGGAAAGCTGAGTACACATTGATTTCCTTCTGAATTACTTATCTGATTAGTTTTCTGAATGGTACATGACACTTCTAATAGCCTGTCTCCTATAAGATCTGGAATCAGTTCTGCTGGGAGTGTCCTACTAATCCAGAAAAAAAAAACTGTCCAAAAATGACCCTACAGGAAATACTTGAGTTCAACCAGAGATATTACAGAGATCAAAGAAAAAGTTGTTCCTATTTTTGTACCCATCTAATCTGTATGACTATGTCAGTTCTTTCATAATGCATGGCTTTATTGGAAAACAGATCAACAGGCTAAATCCTTTTATTTTAATGTCTTTTTTTAAATCTCTTGTTTATTTAGGAGTTTTACAGGGAGCTTTACCATCCAGATCCAGTTTGACCCACATTTTAGAGATTGACTTTGTGCTGCAGCATTTCCTAAAGGTAACATAAACACAGGAATGCATCAGTAAATTTGAGAAAAACATTAGGAAACTCTTAGGTCAGTGTAGTGAAGCAATTCAGGAGGATTTCTGCCTTTTTTCTATTTCAAATTATGCTTCACAGCTTGTTTCTTGTTTTGATGTAATCTCATTTGTTCTGTGCACCAAAGAACCATTGTCCTTCAAGGCATTAATTGCTAAGATGTCACCTGTAAAATCTAGAAAATTTTTAAATATTTTTTTTTCTTTTTGATGTGATAGGCCCAAAGATTTACTAAAAACGAATGTTGTACAATATTACTCTATTTTCGGTTTCTGGTGTAGACTTTTAACGTCCTCCATGTCACCTTGAAAATTGCTTTTTGTGCTGCATTGCTCCATTCTGGTACAGTCTAATGACAAAAATGTGAAAGCAAATATTGCTGTATGTCTGAGGGAGTAGTCAGTTTTCACAGAAGAGCAAATAGGAAAAGAGTGATTGTGTTGGACTCATGTAAGCTCATCCCAAAAGACAGATTGCTTTAGAAAGTATACCAACAAATGGGCCCATTACTTTTATATTAGCTGCATGTTTTTCTTTTTTTGTTCAGACTAAACCAAAAAAAAAATTATTGGTGCAGTTCCATGAGGTTTTCCTATTTAAATCTTGAGGCTGGCTGTGTTAACAGTTTGACGATTGGTACATTCAGGCACCACAAGTTCAGAAAATAAATCAAGCATTTTGCTTGTGTTTTGCACCCCGATAGAGAGAAAGGTAAAGAGCACATTGACGAGCAGCAGCACCTTTTTGCAGAGTGCGTGTCGTGTTTGCTAAAGAGGAGGATGCGTTGTCAGTGGTGAGGAAGACGTGATTTAGTGGAAAAAGGTATTAGAACAGTCAAGAGGCGTTCTGGGAACACAGACATGCTTACAGGCTTTGATTTAAAACCGGATGATCAATGGTGCTGAAGGATGCACTGACTTCTAAAGGGATTAAATGTAAATAAGTGCTTGCTTGTGTTATTAGGAGACAATAATGAAGCAATTCATCTGGACTTACCGTTGCTTTGCGTAGCAATGATAAATTGCATTCTATAAAATGTCATACAGTGTCTAAGCTGCTGCCTTTTATAAAGCATGTCTTGCTCTAATAGTGGGCTGTTTTTAATTTATTTTATGAGAATACAGCTGAACATGGTTTCCTTGTTTCTCATTTTAAATCTACATTGTTTTCTTGTTTCATTTGCTTTATTGTGATTGGTTTAGGTTGCCATCAGTTCAGCAGGCATCCAACCTTGCAGAGAGGCAGCGAAGCTTCACTGCTCCCTGCAAGGCTGATGACCTACTTTCCCACTCTATGCAGTAGCATACTGTATCCAGCAATGTAAAATTCTTCCATTATTATCCATCCTGCATGTGAAAAGGGTTTTGGGTGCTATTGAGTGGGAGGTGGCTCCATGGCTACTTGAAAGACTCACAATTTTTTGTTCTGTAAACAGGCACCACTGCATCCAGCTTGCTGTTATACGTTAAGGCAATTAGAGTTCTGTTCTTCAGAAACCGAGGTGGTGGGGAGTCGGGAAGAAAGAGGAGCAGAGAGAAAGGCTTAAGCTTAGGTCTGCTATAATGGAGGGATGACTGCAGGCAGACAGTAAGTCAGAGGCAAGTGAACGGTCAATAGAAGGAAATCAGCTTCATTTATAAGAAGCTGTCCTAAATTAATTAAAAAACAACAACAATAACACCGTTTCGGATTTGTTCCTGTAACTAAAGAAAGTATTAATGCTTTTATACCTAAATAGTTTTTTCAGTCTAGTGTTTTTTGACTAGACAATCACACTATGACAGTTTTGCGCCAAGTGTAACAACATTCATGCCCTCCAAAATATTTAATAGTTTCCCAAAACTCTTGGGGATCATTAAGATGGGACTTTTTGCACGTCTGAGATGGTCCTCCTCAACGGTTTTCTATTTGGATCTGTCCCATGGAAAACAAAATTTCTTTCTTATTGTTTAATCAGGAACTCTGACCTTTTTTCTCTCTCGCTCTCTCTCTCATGAGGTCTGCAGTACTTTAAATGTTTTTCTAGATTTTTTTTGTGTCATTAAGGATGCTATCTTGGGGTTATCTTGGTTGGCCAACCATTAATGAAGATTACACCACTGTAAGGACTATTATTGTGATTTGTTGCATTCTTATAGCCTTAGAAATATCTTCTGACATGCAAGTGACTTTCTTTGGATCAGGAGATGATCTGTTGCTTTTTGAGATATTTCAGCCTACTTCTTGAGAATGGCAGTGCAGTGGTCAGGCCCATGGATGGTTACACATCAGCCAACCCATGAGTTAGCATTAAAGGTGGTTATATTTTCACATAATACTAGATTGTTTTGAAAGTTTTCTTTTACCTTATGAAGTCACCTATTGAAAACCCCTTTTTGTGTTTCATAGCAGTGTATAAAATATGAAATTGTGAGAAGGTTTTTGGAACAGTGGCAATTGTTTCATTTTTATGTTTAAAATAATGACTAAACGGTCAATTTGCATACATTTTTATCAGAGTAAGGGGATACCTTGAAATAGTTTTGACTAGATACTGAGTCCAGAAAACTTGTGGAAGAAAATGTTCCTCTGGATATTGGTGCTACAGTCAAGGTAGCACCAATACAGCACCAATACAGCGCTGTACACAGCGCTGTATGCGCTGTGTACAGCGCATACAGCGGTAAAACAAGCTGACCAAACCTTCTGGAGCTCCTCTTGGGTTGCTGGTTAACGGTTTAAGCTGGGGTTGCTAGGTGAGAGGAATATTCCAGAGGTTTTTAAAACCTTGAAACCTTGAGCAACAGATATGGACTCACAGGCACACCAACATGCGTGCTGTTTGCCACTACTAACACTCAGACTGTATTTTACATGATCACTTGGCTATAAAAAAGCTCAATGGCTCATCTGCACTCCTAGATTTACAACAGTTGCTTTTCAATAAGGCCTGAAATAGTAAGAGCATAAGTGTTTTTAGTGTTTTCTATTCGGTGTCATCAATGCCCTGAGGAGGCTGCTCTGTAAATGGTTGAAATAGTCAAGTGAATGGGAACAGTCGTGACACCAACAGTTGCGGGCAGTGAGCTGGGATTAGAGAAGGAGGAATCGTGCCACAGCCAGGATAGTGAGTCATCTTTCTATGGCATTTGCTCAGACAATAGGTGGCCTATGACGCTGACATATGCCAAAATGTGGTAATGGGCTTACATGCTGTTCAAAGCAAAATGTTTCTGCAAAGGCTATGCTACTGAAGAACTATTGTGTGTGTGTGTGTGTGACACAGACATATGAAACACTGTTCCTAAAGGGACTGTATTCAACCGGAAAAGTAGTTTATTTGTTAATGAGTTTTTGTTCTCTTTTTTTGTTTTAGTTGAAGTTTTCAAACCACACTGAACCTGTAATTAAAAAAGGCTGCTCTGGAGATTACCTTCATGTTTCATAGTTTTGTTGCACATTGGTGAACCCTATTGAAACAGTTACAAAGAAATAATTTCTAGGCAATTTCTATTCAATGTCCCTGATCATTCCAAGACTTTGTCTTGCACCACCGTATTACCAAATCAAACTTATTTGTCACAAAAGCTGCTACATATTCTGTCATGCTGCCAAAAACTGTCTGTAATCATGTAATGTGTGGATCACTGAAAGAATAAACTAATAAACTAAATTGTTTTAACTTAACACAACTTAAAGCAATAATGGCTAATCTAAAACTGGTGTTATGTGCTCAGACCTGGACCAAAACATTACTGCTGACTTTCTAAACTACCAACAGAAACACAACATAGTCTGGCTTCAGACTGTTGCTGATGCTGCACTTCCACTTCTGCAGTGGCGAGTCTCCTTGCTCTGTGTGGCAGCATGTGTCTTGTGCACATCTACTGAAATGTAGGCATGCAAACATAAGAATCACATCCCTCTGTTGCATGCATATGTCTAAACAAATTGTAAACTTGTGCTAGAAGTGTGCAAAATTTGATAAGAGAAAGTGTTTTAATTAGGTTCAGAATGTTGCTTCTAAAATGCAGTTTACAACCATTTTAAAGCCCTCAGATATCTGAGTGAAGCATCTCAAAGTTAAGTATCGTCAATATTAATTAGATGTTTTAAAGCAAAGTCAGGTTGTAAAGGGAAATTGTTTTCTACATCTTATGTAATATCTGCAGTTCATTTAGATTGCAATAAAGTGCTAGAAGTGGAGCCATAATAAGATGACAGGAAGGTTGCGTGCTGCAAGATTGTGCTGTCCTATCTTTGGTGTATTCTAACTTTGCGGTGGAACACGGTCAATTTCAAAATATCTTTAGCATTTTGGAAATCACTGATTTTATATGATCTGGAATTCAAACACCTCACAAATCATTCTAATTGCTAATAAAATATGAAACCGATGAACTTCTTCATCATTTTGTCTTACAGTATTAAAATCACATTTTATTGCAATCGTTCCCTTATGTTTAGAATGTGATGTTGCCTGTGCTCCTAAACAGATGCTTTAAGGCAGAAAAAGGTAAATGGACTGAATCTACCTGAAACTAGAGCCAGGTTCTGTTGGTGGTTTCTTCCTGTTAAGTGGGTGTTTTTTCTTCTCCAGTTTTTACATGCATGAAGGATTGGTATAAAGTCAATGCAAGTGATTGTATGCTGTCGCTACATGCTGATCAAGGAGGAGTGAATGCCGCATGTTTATTGCTTGATGTAATCTGCTGAGTTTCCTTAAATAAAAAGCTTTTTATACTAATTTGAATAATGAACTGAGCTTAATGCACTGTTTGATAATCATTTGGAATGAATGTGTGATTGAATTGCAAATACTTTTTTTGTAAAGCATCTTGTAATGACATTTATTGTGAATTGACTATATAAACAAACTGACTTGAATTGAATTGAATTGAACTCAAGGTGCCTGACACTATAGACACATTCACCCATTTAGACTCACAACCTGCACATATTTAACACACTGATACACTCACCAGAAGGCAATTTAGGGTTAAGTGCCTTGTTCATGGTACGTCGACCTGACCGGAGGAAGCTGGAATCAAAATTACAATCGGAACGTTGCATTTCCTTCGCACAGTTTTTAGCGACTTTCCTGCATAGGATTTATAGTTAGAGGTTTCTTTGCATGATACTAGTTGGCCTGCATGTTCACACCACACAGAGTTAATATGAAGCGCTCAGCTTTTCCAAAGGGAATCTGTGCCCTCCAAACTGCACCGAAATGAATTCCATCTTCTCCCCATTGTAAACTGCTATTCTCAGCCAATTTATAATGTGGCCTGTCCTTGCTTGAGACTTGTAATTAAAGCGGATGAACTAAATGCAGACCTCAGGAAGTCACCTGATCATAATGGATTCCCTCCACCCCTTGCTCTGGTGGTGTTTTGGGTTTCGTGTAGGCCTACTTATCCTTCAATGACATTCAGTCATGCAAGTTCATCCTTTTATTCAAAGAAACACTTTGCCAGGAGGTTTCCCACTTCCTTTCAAAAGAACCGGGTCTTCTTCCCTTGAGCATTAGCAGCATGCAGAAGCCAGAAAAAGCTTGGCATTATCTCTTCCTATCCTGGCTTCTCAGCCTTAGACACAGCCACTTGAATTTAATTCTGCGTTTACTTAATGAGTCTTTTTATTTTGATGTCTATGGAAGCTGTAAGTGTACCACAGTGGATCATCTTAAATGTGTGTTTTGGTCAGTGTTTGTCTGAGCAGTTGTGCTTTTCCTGCTTTCAAAAGGGGGAGAGGAAATTTGAATAGACGTAAAGTCTGACGTCTCATACTTTATGCCAGCAGTACAAAAAGACAATGCTTGTTATGTCATAATTCCTAAACAAACATTTATGAACAATTAAGTTTTTCAGAACAACTTACAGGACATGCCTTAAAAACATTGTCTTTAAGAGTAGTTGTAGCTTGACATGAGTCTGTACAGTGTAACATGACATAATGCCATAAAAATGATAATTATTCCCACTGTTGCAGAAACAATCCAACACATCGCATCTGATGATTGATCAGGGACAGTAAGATGTTCCTGATCCTAATCACCAATTTATAATTTTTTTGTGTGAATGCTATAGTAAAATTAATTATGTATATTACATTATATTATTTCTGGTGCTAAAATAGAAAGTCATTCGAAGCATTTCTCCAGTTCTACACTTGAATAAAAGTATCGGTTGCTACTCATAATTCAGCTGCAAAATGGAAGAAGCTTTTTGGATGCGAGGTGAAATATTTTCAAGAAGTCCGTTTTAGAGAGAGCTAACACCATAGGTATGTGGTTATTCTGATTATCACACATTGCCTATTAGGTCAGTAACAATATAGAATACAGACTTACTGAAATTCTGAGTTGTTTCCAGGGTCTAATTACATTAAAAATAAACCCCTTTTTGCAGTTCTGCTCCTTTTTGAATAATACTGGCAGTGTAAGTAGTTGGTAGTAGCTGCTCAATTAGCCATGTGCTATTTGCTCCAGTTGGCTGATTAATAAGTACAATACCCATAGCTTGGCGGAGTGATGAATTGGGCTCCTTTAGTTTCCACACTATTCCTGTTCACCTTTTCATAGGCGGAAATATTTATAAACAACCAAATCTGTCTTTCTTGTAAGCAAAACCAAAATGTAGAAGCCTTTTCCACCCATGTTTTGTAATCTGACATGATTAAAAACCTCATGTATATAAAGTCCCCAGATGCCTGGACATGATTCCTGAAAAGAAGCATTTTTTTATTTATTTTTTATACATTTAATATATGATTTCCATTGTGCAACATTTTTTTCATCACTGTGGTAATTGGTAACTTACAGGCTCAGGGTAATGTCTGAAACATGAGTCTATGTCTTACTCTGATTCACTTTGCATAAAATCACACCTCCAGTACTGAACTCTGCACCAAAAGAAAAGTCAGCATGTGATGCTTTAGCTAATGATGAAAGGACAGTGACATTTTTCTCCTGGTGTTATTGCCCACCTTTGCTTAGTCACAGTGACCAAATGGAGGATGGGCATTGCATGCCGCTGTGTGCTAATTAATAACACTCAAACTGTTAGATTTGAATACCAGGTTTCACCATCCAACCTATGTCAGTTCAGATCCACATCCACCCCCGACAGATTGTGATTTGAACATGAAGAAGCAGACATCCGGCCCAATATAAACCCCGCCCTGTGGGCATGCAGTGAGTGAGCAGTACGACTCCATGTTCATCAGACATCGACTGATTGTAGGTCCAGCTGTGAGGGTATTGTGGTGTTAAACGGGGAGGTATTAGGTAAGATCGACTTTTTTTGAGCTTTATATTATGTTATGATGTTATTTCACCATCAAAATCATACCTGGAGTGTTGCTTTGATTCTCTCATTCATGATTGAGAAATCCTTGAATCATCTGTGACAGCCATCGAGGGATGCTTAACGCCTGCTCATACAAAGCGCTGCCTACTTCCACAGTGCTTTCTGCTTGAACTGCACCCCTCTCCTGTGCCTCCTGCACACTACTCCACTAGACTAGTGGCAGCAGCAATTAGCAAAAACCTGGTGAAACTGTGTGTCTGCTGAGCTTATTGGATAAACGCTTTAGAACTGTTGTCAATAACAGTTTAAGTAGATTTATTGTGATGACATCCTGAAAGTGGAGTATCCGAAAGACTAGGAGCTTCTGAAAGAGACAGAAGTCCATTATCAAGGTGTCAAATGTTTGATAAATATTGCATTTTTATAACAACTGAAGGTAAAATAGTTACTTGATTGTGCTATTAATGGCACTATGTGCCAGGAAAATACATAAAACTTCCTTTTAAAAAAAATTGTCCATGTGCATCTAACAATTGTATAATTATTATATAAAACCAGGGAGGTTTTGGCAACCAAAGAGACAAATATCCTTTTTTTTTGTTTGTTTTTCTTAAGCTGTGTCTCATTGGTATGTACTCTGAAACGATGGGTGGAAATTTATTTGCTCGACATCAGGATATGTCATCCATTTATTGAACAGACTCTGTGTCATCAGTAGTGTGTAACGGAGAGAGCTGCCAAGCACCCATCATGTCTAATGAGAGGATGAAATGCGAGTTATGTTTTTTCTTTTCTCCACCAAGTTGGATTTTCTTATCACTGATCCTCTTTTTTGACACTCATTGGAAAACAACATGGGTACTACTACAAATAGTTGTGCTTAATGAAGCAGAAAATGGAAGTGGTGTTGTCTTATCCTCATCACAAAGCAATCCAGAGTTTGCTGTTCCAATAATAAAAAGTCAAAGTTTTCAGGTCTGCAAATAGATGTCTGTGTAACTGACTTGCTCCTACTGTGTGCCAAATCCCAGGCTCCACGTGGCATTTTAATCAAACTCATTTAATGTTTTATGCAAAATAGATAATTGTGGAAATATTTGTGTATTTTATTTAGCTCTATGGGAATATGTTTTAATATCAATTATATCAGCAATCATGTTATGGTCTTATAAAACCATAATTATATCCTCCAGTGCTAGAATATACTTCAACATTTTTATGTCCCCTCATAATGAAGCTTTGTTGACTGTTAGTGTCCCTAGCTCATATGAAGATCAGAGTGGTTGTGTTGTGTCCCACTGTGATCAATTAATGTTTACACTGTTTGTTTTTTCTTTAATAAGCCAACGCAGATTATCAACTTTAAGACTGCTTGTAATATGTTAGGTGGTAAGAGGAATACAAATAGTTCAGAATGTAACTGGTGATCCCATAATACCTTCAGGTGCAATGGTTAGCAATTGTTGTATAATTGTCAATAATGTTGACCAATTATAGGCAAATTAAATACTACATGTTTAACATAGGCTATTTGAAAAAAAGAAAAACAATCCTTTTCCTGGCCATAGACATGCAGACTTGTCTTTTCTCCTTGTTCCTGTTCTAATAAGACGTGCAGAAAATAAACTTTTCCCTGGAGAGCTATATACAAATTCAGCAGTGGTGTTTTTGACTACGGATATTAACATTTAGCTTTTATTTAGCAAATATCCATTGGGCTAGCTTTATACGGTCTTGTCCTCTTACGAACTCTGGCAGAATGTGACTCTTGGCAGGCAGACATTTTCTCATTGTGGATGTTAACCAGTAGTACTAAAGAAACATCATAAGTGGCATGAATACTGACATACAGAACACACTGACCATGATAAATATATTCCCTAAATGTTTACTTCATAGTAATAAAACAACAAAAGGATCAAAATACATTTTTAGATGCAACGTTTCTTAGTTGTTTTTAACCACTTTTGTTTTAACTTCCAGTAGCAGCTATCTGTGCTGCAGTTCTAACACTATCATGCACATAGGTAACAATTATTTCCATCTTCACTGCATCCTTAATGTGAAATTACAATGATCCCATACGTAACCATAGCAAACCACAGGACTGTGGCCCTGGTTGGTCACATCTCTAACTCAAAATTAAACTGGCCAAATGATCTGCAAAGAGACTGGTTCCCAAAAATCTAATTCTTCAAGGCTGTTAGTAAAAACTGATCTTCCACTTCTCCTTTATCTCACAGTAAAATAATTGATCATATTTTCTGCTATTCCAATTTTTCTTGCACTGCTGAAATTTTCTTTTTTCTATGAGGTTATTGCTGCAAAACAGTTAGAATTACAATGTTTCAGTATTAGACAGATTGTTTAGGATGCTTTTCTTGTAGCTCGGACATTTTTACTCTGAAAGAGGCAGCTGTAGTCAGTAGCTGATATTTGTGGACCAGGAGGCAGCCGCTGATGGATGGCTGAAGGGTTGGGGTGAGGTCACAGGCTCCATAAATTGTTTCTATTCTGTCACGGTGTTTGTGTAGCACTTAGACTTGCTGTGTAATAAAAAACAATGCAGCGAGCTGCCATTTTCTGATACCTTTGGTTAATCTGGATGAAATCTGTATATGTCTGTCTGGCTTCCACATAATGACAAGAACACCAGCAGCTTCACAATAGTTATAATCTTGATCTTAAACCTCAAACACAGTATTAATTCATTGGAATGCAACAAAATACATTTTGGTAGTTATTTCTTTTCTTTTTTGAATACTAAGAATGCCAAATAATGTTGACCAATTTTCAGAATTGTTTCATCATTGACTTTCAGCCCGAAGATGTATGACGACAATAATGTTTAGTCTGCACTTCAATTTGCAACAAGCTGACTTTCACCTGTAAAATCTGATAGAGGTTCAGAAAATTTTCCCCTGAAGCAGTAGAACAGTGTCTTATTCTCATAAACCACCCTGGGAGAAAGATTAGAAGCCTCATCTCTTTCTTCCTTTTTGCAAGCGTTCACTTCCTGCTAGGCTTCAAATATTAATGGAAACGTTTTATTTTTGTGCCAGGAAGGTGACCTTCACTGTGTGTGTCTTTGCAGTGAGGGTAATACTCCACTTTCTCTTTACACAGGACAGTTTTTTAAACTTCAGCTTTGAAGACAGATTGTGCATTTACAGTACTTTTTCTTTATCTCACCAAAGGCAGTCTTTGATTATTTATTATAGAAATGGAGAACTGGGCAAAAGTGGAAATTTAAGCAAGTTTAAATTTAAATTAATTAATAAAAACACGTTGGTGACATGATGTTTAAATCATTAAATTATGAAGAGCAGGTTAATTTCAGAAAACCTGCGCTTCATAATTCATTAAGTTAATCTGCTAGGTTTAAAGCACTAGCTTTAATACATTACTTGTGAAATATAAAATAATAAAGAACATTTTGAAAAGTTAACTTTTTATAATTTGTAGTCAGAAATAATACAGACAAACAAAACAACTGTTTAGGTGGGAATTTGGTGGTCTTTGATTATTGGTTGATTATGCTGGTGCCTTGGGCAGGCCTTTTCTAGAGGTGCAATCAGAAGGTATTCTGGAAGTGCTTGGAAAGTGTCAAAGAACTGCCACCCTCAATTTTTAACACCATTTATTTACTGAATAATTTTGTTACATTTTTGATTGTTTATAAAGAATTTTTAATGTATAAACAAAACAAAAAGCTAAAGCGTATTATTGCCTATTTCATGTTAACTGAAGTCATACTCAACATCTGAAAGTCAGACAGAAAAGGAATAAAAAAATCACAAGATGCAACAAATAATTTAATGTATATAAAGACCATTTATTAGTTATGCGTCGCAATGATAGTTAACTTAATTTGAAATTTTTTTTTTTCCACTAAAAACTGTTTTATCAGCTTTTAGCTTATTAAAACTAAAACATGATCTAGCTCCCAGGGATAAAAAAATTCAATATTTCACTGATGTGCAGAATAAAATAAGAAAACAAGAAAATGAATTATGAAGCTACTGAACAGATTCACAGTGGAAAAATATAGTAAAATTTAAAAGAGAGTTTTGTAATTATTTTTAAGGTGGCTTGTGTAATGTTTTATCTGTTGACTTCACTCTTCTTTTTTTTAAAACACAAACATTGGATGTAATGGGGGATGTTCATTTGTATCTGTGGCTCACGTCCGCACATATGGGAACATAAATAAACGTAAACAACCCAGAGGACAAAACTGATTCCAGAGCCAGGTCATCACTGGGTCACTCATGTTTTCAGAGCAGAACGGTCACTGCTGCATCTGAACTTTGTTCTAATTATATTTCAAAAACAACACTGGCTTTAGATTTATTTCTAACTATTAATATTTTAATGTCTCAACAGGTGCTGGGGAGTCTGGAAAGAGCACCATTGTAAAGCAAATGAAGTAAGTTGAGAAAACTATTTTTATTTCATTTCTTGCTTTTACTCATTTCTTTTTTTACCTGACATGAAACCTGTACAGCGACACAAACCACTTCAATGATTATTTAACTATTTTACTATTCCATTTATCTTTTTTCAGTTACTTCTCTGATTGTAAATGTTTTAAACCAAAACAGCAATAGTTTACAGTTCTATGTCATTGTTAGATAATATACTTTTGGATTCCTCCAATATGATCCCCAGGAAACTTCTAAGTACTTATTTTTAAGACCTTATGTTTGTTATATAAATCTATAATCATAAAGGCAGTTATTTCTGTGAAGGATTCAGTAAACCCACAAACACGCACGCGCACACGCACGCACACACACTAAACTAAATTATTCACATTCCTCAGGGCTAACCAGGCATTATGAGCTCCAAGTGGAAACAGTCCATTGTTTTTGAAATAATTTAATTAATACATTCAGACACATGGATAAATCACCATGTGAGACACACATGACATCCATCTGTTACACACAGAAATAGCCTGTAGGAAGCTAGAAAAACCACAGACCTGACATCTTAAAACAAATGAGATCTCATCATAACTTACCTCTGGTCGTCATTAATCACTTCAGTTTATTCCATCAAGCAGCTTCACTTTAGAATCAACAGAATATTATCCGAGATTGCTTTTTCAGCACTTTGTTGTGCAGTCTGATGTATCTGATGGGAAGTATCTACGTGCGCATGGAAAGGCAAACACCTCCATTATTCTTTGCTTACAATTACAATGCTGCAAGGGATGGACTCGGCCTCAGCTGAATGCTGCAGAGATGATGCAGTTCAACTATGTGTTTACCAGACTGCTGCATTTCTTCTTGTACATCAACCTAAGACTTGGTTCCTACACTGTCTGCAGTTTTATCTCAATGTTTTTTCTTGATCTGCTTGAGCAATAAGGATAATATTTCCTGACTTTCTTCCTCATCCCATCATCCTCTGTTTGTTTATTCATCAGCACATCTGTCCGTCCATTCAGTCATTCACTATCTATTCCTCCCTCCCTCACATTATTTGCTGTCTCCACATTTATAATCAGATTGCGCCACACATATCTTCCATATATTTATAGTAAAGTTTTGTATTTATACTCTAACCAAATACTAATTAGAACGCAAGCTGTAAAACACATTGACTTGACTTAGGAAGCATAATAATCCTGATGGGAAATGATGCAAAGCATGCAGAATACCTTTTGACTGCAAAGCTGAAAACATGTTAGTTTTAGTGCTGTCATTGTATTCAATCTATAACTGTATAACTGTACTTTGCATCTGCTTTAGATACTTTATTTTGCTTGTCACCTCAGAAATTGAACTCGCTGGTCAGGTGAGAGCTCTCTCTGTACTCTCGTGTTCTTCCAGCACCTGTTTTGTTCTTTTTCTCCCTGACAGTGTAATCGTGTACCTGTGAGGTCAATTGCTGAGTCTTTATTGACACCTCAAGCAGAGTACTAGTGTGCATCGTTGCCAGTTTTAATGTGGTACTGCTGTGACACATTATTGACTGGTTGCATGGATGGTTGCCCACCTTTTACCACACTCATTTCCATTTTATGTTGCTAGAATCAATACTAAAATTGTGGATGCACTAAATCATTGGCTGTTTGACCAGCCATGGCCATTGAACTCTTCTAGACATATCGGATTGTGTGCCACAGGTTTGTTAAAGTCATGTTCAGTTAGACACTGATATAAATGGGACAGCTACACTTGCTTTGTGTGAAATTCATTTTGGCTTTAAAAGCAGAACCCTTTACAATTTCTGCCCCCTCTGCCCCTGATAAAGATGTGTGATGAAACCATGACATGGATGATTATAATGGAGACTTTGTGACTCCAAGATTCCTCTCTCTGGTGCAGCTCTCTAAAAGTGAGAAATTGAGAAATTCCTATCTTGCTTATTCTAATCCTCACTGTGTGTGGAGGCAAGATAAACATTGTTTGACAAGATAAACTTTTGTTATCTGTCTATCCTTCCTTCCATCTTTTCATCCTTTATTATTTTATTCCTTTCTTCCTTCTTTCCTTGCAGACTACATATTTAAAATCTGACCACATTATTTCGTTTTGAAAATGAAAATGTGTGTGAATCCTTATTTCTACCAGATGTATTTGTGCCAACACTGTTTGAAGACTATTTCTGCAGAGATACTCCATAATTCTAAGTGTAGCAGAGCAGCAAAGACAGTGCGAGGCCTCGATTTAGAAAAGCAACTGCAGTGTGTTTACTTTGTGGACTTTTGAATTTCTCTATTATTTTCCACAGCTATAAATGCTTTGTGTATTTTTCTGATATTTTAGGATCATCCACGAAGACGGCTACTCAGAAGATGAGTGTAAGCAGTATAGAGCAGTTGTTTACAGTAATACCATCCAGTCGATTATGGCCATTGTTAAAGCCATGGCCAGCCTCAAGATAGACTACAGTGACCCTGCCAGAACGGTAAGACACACAAACGCAAGGCGCTGATTAAAGTCCAATATTTGTCAAAATTTTAAATGTATCTACACATTATTTCATTTCTTAGCAAATGCTTCATTGTTAGCAGCTGGGCTGAAAGCAAGTAGTTCTAATTATAATTAGTAAATCCTGCGTGAAGCTTTTGTTCTTAAGCAAGGTCTCCCTTTGGCTTCAACAAACTGTTTTATCCACACCATCTTGCAGTTCTGTGTCTAATTCTGACTTTAAAGCTCACAATATGCTTTCCCTGACCAATTTCACCGGTGTGTAGTCTTGCTTCAAAACCCACTCCTTTCCAAGCTTAGCTGCATGCTCCACTTATTTTCACGGTAAAATAACATTTACTCCCTGACTTAGACCAACCCCAGTGCAACGTGGTGAACAAAGATTATTTTAAGGCTACGACGCCTCTGGGAAAGCAGGTCTGTTTCTCACAGCCTCCTGGCAATTCTTGCTCAGTCAATAACACCGGGAAGCTGTGCCAGTAAAACAAACGTAGGATCATGCGGTTTCCAGCACGCACCTGTTCACAGCAGACTTTTTCGTCTGAAGAAACATCGATGTGGTGGAAACTGGAACATGGTGTGATCCTTCTCTGATGTATCACCGCAAACTGCAGGGAAACAGTGTCTGCCCTACTGAATTCATCATCCCCTCCATCTTTGATCTGCTCTCTCTAAGAGCTGTAATAGACACGTTGGAGTCTGAAACTTATAAATACGTGAAGCTACTGCAGAAATAGTTACTGATGGGTCTTCTGGGGGGACTGGGTTTGTTCAAAAGTGCTAACGGATGCTGTCTGTAGCACCAGCGGCTGAATTAATTTGATAGCCTGCTTAATTTGCCCAGCTGTTGCGGGAAGAGTTCAGACATGGTCGCATTGTTAAATTTTGCATTGTTAGAGAAATGAGTTATAATTTTATGACTGTCCATGACCTCCTGTCATTGTCAGATCTACCTGAGCGTTGTAGCCCTGTCAGTACTGGTGTGTGTCTCACGGGTTTTAACTAATGACTCTGACGTCACTCATTCGCTTTAGGATTTAAAGTAGTCTTTAGATTTCACCACCTTGTAATTTTACAGCCTGAAGTTTTGAGTAAATGACTAAACTGAAGGAGAACTTGATGACTGTGTTTATGTCACTGCGGATGGACATTTGTCCATAACTCACAGTCCTGCATGCTGAAAATGATAGGTTTGTCCTGCCATGCATGCCTGAGGACTCACTAATTTGTTAGTTATGGTGATGCAACAAAAAATAAGTCTAACTTTACTCTGCTTCCTCCATTTTGCAGCCAAACCCAAATGGTACAAATTAGACAATATTTATTTTTTAAAACAAAATAGCCTAAAAAAAAAACAACTAAAGAGGAGTCAGGAAACATGAACAGACACTATAAATGTGTAACTGAAAAAATAAGTAAAATGACAGGAGTAGAAATGACTTAACTGTGTGCCTGAATATTTTGACTGTGTCTAATGCAAGACGGACAAACAGAGTTCAAAACCCCTTTTAAAAAGTTTAAAGACTCAGTAGCTCTTAAAGTTTCTGGGAGAGTGCTGGAGTTAGTCAAGGTGATCTCATGGTCAGTTGTTTCAAAACAAACCTTAGATCCAGTTACGGTTTGTGTGCTGTGATGAGTCCCAAATACCAAGACTCTTTTTTTTTTTTTTGCATTTTTTGCAAAGTGCTTTTTGTGTTGTTCCTGTTCAGGGGAAGGAAAGAGAGAGGGAGATGGGGATGGTTTTCCCGGAGAAGGAGATTGTGACAATAAAGACAATTAAGCACCACACAGTTCTGATAATACAACCAAAGTATAATTATTACTTCTCTTAATTATATTAAAGAATAGTCCTAATTATGATTCATTTACCAAAGCTCACCCTTTTTATTATATGACTTTTAGACATAAACATACACAACTCAAGCTTGCTAAATTGAAAATTGACAACTTCAGGCAGAGATGCTGTCTGCTGCATCCTTCAGACTTGTTGCAACCCAGGAACAGTTGCAGTCAACCCTGACTGAACTGTGTGTCCATACAGTGAAGCCCGTGTATACGCTCAGAAACTGAGGCTCTAATCAGAAGGTTGAGACATTGCTGTAATGGGTGTAGGGGTGTGTGTGTGCGTGTGTTGCTTTTGTTTCTCACCAACCTTTCTGTTAAATGGCTCTGTGTACGTGACGACACTCTCACACTCCTACGCGCAGCAATTAGCGAGATTGCCTGCCTGCACTTGGATACATCAGCTCTGTTGAGAAGTGAACGCACGCAGGCATGCTCACATCGTGCGATGCTGGTTTAAACAAGTGCAAAAATGTACGTGAAATCAATTTTCCACTTGGATTTTATCCATTTGGTCTGCCAAATATATAATACATATATGGAAATATATATCACAAGTGATAGATTGTGATATATATACAAGTGATAGACTTTTTTTAGACATTTGTTAGACTAAATACCATGACAATAAACGACATATTTTTTGCTGAATATAGAAAAAGAAATTATCTAGAAGGTAATTAGTAATAGATATGTTAAAAGAATTAAGTAAAATGGAACAATTGCTGCTAATATCCATATTGCTTCCCTGGCGGTAGCTTAAACTTGTAGCTACAGTTGGATGATATTTTGCATACTGGTCAAAAGGTCTGGACATGAATGGTAAAAAGTGAAACAGTACAGGAAACATTTGTATTCCCATCATCCATCCATCTATTGTCTTCTGCCTGTCTGTGTCCAAACGTTTGACTAGGCCACTCCCAAATGTTTATTTTGGCTTTTTTTCAGCGACTTGGACCCAAGTGTGCTTGTTTTCACTTAACAAAAGATTATAATAATAAATATAAAGCTTTGGATTTCTCCAAAGATAAGGCTTTTGTCCAGCCTTTTTCTTATTAAACAAATTATCTTTTATAAATAAATCATAACCCACAGATCTTTGCATATTTTCATATACCAGGTTAAATTTCTTGCTCAGTACCTTAAAAATTCTCCACAAGGGAAGCTCATAATTGTCATTGCCTCTCTTGTAGGATGATGCCCAGCAGCTTTTTGCTCTCGCTGCAGCTGCGGAAGAGCAAGGCATTCTTCCTGAAGACTTGGCCAACGTGATCAGACGGTTGTGGGCCGACAGCGGCATACAGAGTTGCTTTACGAGGTCGCGAGAATACCAGCTCAATGACTCGGCAGCGTAGTAAGTATGAATTGGTGTTTCATGTAAAAGTGATGCATCAGATAATTGCACACTGTCATCTCTGCAAAGGAAACGTGATAATTCAGCTGAGTGTTGACCTCCCATTTTAAGTATCAAACTCTGAACATTGTGCCTGTGCAGAAACTGTTAATCAGACGTGACTGTAACGGCTTTGTGAAAATTCTCACTTTATCGTTGACCTTAGATAATCGCCTTTGAACTCAAGTACTCATTTAATGATAAAAAAATGCAGATGGAATATTCTACCTGCACCGAATTTATAGTTTTATTAACAAATTTGTATTTTTGTTTTATTAATGACTGTTTAAACCTGCTGCCTTGGAGGAGGCCATTCGTTGGCATTGTGATGGATTCTCTTTGGAGCATTGCTGATATGAGCTGTTGTGAAAACCTGCATTAGTTCTCCGGGGGAGTAATGGAGACTGGGGAAATTGGCCAATAACTTCCATTTAGCCATCATTTCTTCCTCTGTGGGCTTAATCTTTAATATCGAAAACTGATAAGAAGAAAAAGATACCGTTTTCTTCATGGGTAATAAAGACATTAAGTGTTTGCTTAAGGACTCATGATTCTCACATTAACACCCAAAGGTGGCTCTTTTTGCCTTTTGGAATTAATTTATGGATTTTGTGATAGCTTACTGAGGAATATAGTATTAGAGTAGTTATCATGAACAAAGAGAATATTTACCAAATTGTTTGTTTTATTCTCTCGGGTATGCCTTTCAGGTTTTGACAACTCATTAAATATTAAACCGTATGGCTGTGACAAGCAAGAACAGAGAGATCAATGAGAGAAATATCCATTTCTTTTTACAAAGTGTAAAGTGGCTGGACATCTAAAGTTTCAAGCTGGCTTTGGAAGATGATGCGAAACTTGTGTAAGTGGGTCAGCCAGAGCAGCATGTAGCGAAGATCCTTCTACGCCCCCCTACTGACCAGCAATCTGTCAGAAATCAGAGCAAATGCAAGAAATTATAGAGGAGAACTGGCTATAAGGATAAAGAGGATATAATAAAAAGATATTGATTGACTTTACTTTGTGCGCCTTTGTGTGCCTTTATGCATTTACACACTCACACAAACACACACACATATATATATATATATATATATATATATATA
>CAEGAE010087132.1:0-31268 GCA_903067095.1 Girardinus metallicus | reverse complement strand
GTTGTTTGTGTGTTTTTTTTTTTCTTTTGTTTTTTAAAAAATTATTTTTTTTTTAAAAACTAAACAAAAAAAAACTGTGTTTTTCCCCCCCCCCCCCCCCCCCCCCTCAAATAAGTGTTTTGTTACGAGGGGTGAAAGGAGGCATTGCTTTATTTATTACGTCTAATATCAACCGTTAAACCTTCAAGCTTTAGCTGCCATCAAACTGAAAACTTAATAAAGTCAGAAATTCTGTTTTTCAGAAAAGACAAAGGATTCTTAAGACAGAAATGTGATGTTATTGCCTACACCACGTGTCAAACTCGAGTCCCCGGGGTCCAAATCTGATCCGCTGCAGCTTTTTATGTGGCTTTCTAGACTCCAAATTACATCAATAAGACCCTCCAGTTTTTCACAAATCCACAAAATTCACACAAAATCAACAGATTCCCAAATTCTTTCTGATTTTACTGACATTATTTCCTCAAAATTGGCCAAAAGCTTTGGGTTTGAGTGACAGCCGCCTCGGCCTTACCTGATGTCAAGTTTTCTGTGACCGATACAACAATTAATAAAAAGTCACACTTAACGTCGCACATTAGTGCAAATATCGTAAAATGTCCTTACAATCGTTCCTAAATTTGCGCTGCGAAATCTGTGATTTTTAATCCAAATTAAAAAAATAATAAAATCGCAAAATCCTGTATGGACTGATCAGTGTGAAGAGATGTTCAATATTATTTTATTTTAAGAAACGCTTACTGAATGGTGAAATTGCTATTTATTAATATTTTTAGCAATTTATGGGTTTTATCAATACATTTTGGCACAACTGGCCCTTTCAGAACATTCAGGTGTTTGATATGACCCAAAATAAAAATTTGTTTGACACCCCTGACCTATACTGTTATTAGGAAGTCTGCTGACTTTGCTCATTTGGACATTTCAGAGCAGCAGAAATTGTTAGAGCTTCATGGCAAAGGCTTGAATATTTACATAAATGCTTCTTTTTTTTTTTTTTAATACATCTGCAAAAAACACAATGGGGTATTTGTAGCATTTTTGAGGAAAGAGATTAACTTAATACAATTTAGGATAAGGCTATAAAACGAAACCCTGTGACTACCGTACTTTCCAGATGAACTACAAACATGAAGAAAAGAGGAAACCCTAGTATTTTTTTCAAATGTTTCACTGAAGAAACAAGAAAAGAAGTCAATAAGACAATTGTTTAATTTATAACTTTAGTGAAAAAACATTAAGTGAGAAGCAAGGACTCTGCTTGCATGAAGTGCCAGAAAGCAAGCAGGAGTTGGCATCGGTGAGTAAAACTAGGAAAATGTGGTTCAACTTTGAGTGAGCCAGCTAGTTTTAAAAATCCTCTCGCCAATTAACGGTTGTTCGACATTATTCCAAATATATGGACCCGTTCTCCAAACTAACATTTTTTTTTTTTTTTTTTTTTTTCCTTGATATATATGCAGAGAGGAGGTAGAGTGTGCAGAGTGGAGCAGTGACGTTTCCCTCTGTGCTGCTGTCCTGTCGCAGGCAGAATGTGCTGGGTGTTGCCTGTAAGGAAGGCAGAGCCTCAACTATTTATAGCCTCTGCAGTCCGGAGCTCGGCGTCCTTACAG
This sequence comes from Girardinus metallicus, assembly GCA_903067095.1. Lineage (NCBI taxonomy): Eukaryota > Metazoa > Chordata > Actinopteri > Cyprinodontiformes > Poeciliidae > Girardinus > Girardinus metallicus. Next base: position 29,655 of record CAEGAE010087132.1, on the reverse strand, counting down.
CAGGTCTCCTGGCAGCAGCGAGAGTCTCTCCACAGATTCAATAAAGAATGCTGAAAAAAAAAAAGTATCCAGTTTCCTTGAACTTTTTCACCGCAAGCTTCAGTGTATTTTATTGGTTTTTATTAAGATTTTAGTTGCCAGACCGACACCAAGCTTTCAAAAATGTTGCATATATCTTTAATCTAGTCCAGGTTATTGCCTTCACAACTCACCTGATTATTTAGTGTTGTAGTGTAACCCACATTTTATGTCAAGGTGCCAGACGTTTTCTTTTCAGGGGCTCACGAAGTAAAAAACAGCATCATAAAGACCAAGAAGCAGGTCAGGGAGGAAGTTGCGAAGAAGTTTCTGGAAACTCTCAAAGAGCACAGTTTAGTTCATCATTCTATAAATAGTGTGACACAACTGCAAAGCTGCTAGATCACGGTCATCCATCTAAACCGACAGGCTGGACATCGGGATTAATTATCAGTGAAGCAGCCAGCAGGCCCCATGGTCACTCTTGTGGAGCTGCAGGAGGCAAAACATAATTCATTGTTGGGGGGGGGGGAACCAAAAGGCCAAAAGAGTTCCTGTTTGCAGTTTTCCATGAGCCATAGGGAGTAGGACGCAGCAAACCTGAGGAATAAAGTGTTTTATTCAAATGGAACCAAAATGTTGCGTTTTGGCCTACATGCAAAATCCTGTGTGGCTAAAACATGGTGATGGCAGCATTATGTTGTGGGAATACTCTACTTCCGTTGCAACAGAGAAACACAACAGACTAGAGTCAGGGGACTATAATGCAAACGCAGTAGCATAATCTGACTCATTTTTGCCAAAGCGTTGAGTTATCCAGGTTTAAGTTTTGATCCAGACCTAAATGGTGCATTTTCTGCTCCAAGGCAGCAAGAATTATTATTATTTTTATTTTTATTTTTTTTGCTATCTTTTAAATAGAACTCAATCTACAGTCAGGCTTAAGAGTAAATCTGACTTTTTGGAAGAAAATGCAAACAAAATATATTTTTAGCCTTCACTGTAGATTACAGTTATGTTTTTACTGTGAAACAAAGAAGGTCATTGAACCCTTTCACTGTGCAGGCTGTACAGCAGAAGAGAACCACAAAACATTTTATTCCTCTAATTAGCAAAAGTGCATTGAGAAGGTTTCTGTGACAAAACCGCCCTGCTAGTTTCCTTTGTGCCAAAGCGTCCTACTGACCTCCAGAGGCTTGTCACAACAGAGTACCCGCCTCATGATCACGTACCGCAGCACCAGGGTGGGCTTAAGTGCTGCTTTCTAAAAATACATGCTTTACCTTCCAGCTGACATAAAATTCTTCCTGCAGCTGTTTTTGAGATCCAGGAAACGTTTGATGAGAAGACGACTCTTCTGGTCCACTGTTGTTAGGCTTGATAGAATAGTGGGCGGATGCGCCGGGTTCCACTTCGGACTGATTTTCCTCATATCTGAATTACTTTTCTTGTCCACCTGAGTGGAGTTTCTTCCACTTGTTTTGATCATGTTGTGCTACAAGGTTCTGTTTTAGTGTCTGAAGTTGTTCCATTACATCTGCTTCCACTTCGGCATACTTTGACCATGTTTTGGAAACGATGTGTATCGCTGCTAGGCAGACGATACTCTGGTGTATATCTCTTCTACACAGAAGCAAATAGACATCAAATTTTCCTTTAATTTGTATTGGACTTAATATTTTCTTCGATAATACTTAGTCATCTGTCAGATGTTGACTCTTTCAACGAACCGTAAGAATCAAAATACATTTCTTACATCACAGCTTACTGGGAGTTATGGATGAGAGGTCAAAGGATGCTTTGAATGTATGGAGATTTGCTTTGGTTTACTGTCAGTTGAGCTGAAACTCACAGGACTTTTACTTCTGCATCTCACAGCTGATTATAAGTTGTGAGGTATTCAAACAGCAGAAAAACAGCTGAGTCACAAGAGGGTTGAGGAGGGATTTGCATGAGAACTAACAAATCGTCACTGCAGAGCGCAGCAAGGGACCCGGAGTCCTGATGTGTTTCTTAGAGTAGAAAACCTTTCACTGCATGAGCCGATTCACAAGAAAGCAGAGAGGAAAATCTCCAAAGAGCCGAAGTGTCATCTTTCCAATGTGACTGTCAACTGGCTGTATGGATACAGGATGTAAGTGTCTGATCGCTCCTGCTGTTTGGTGGGGTTTTATTTATCCTATCCACACAGCCGGCCCTTTGAACAGCAAGTGTCATCACTCAGGCCGGCCTCATTGAACAATGTTTTTGTGCCGGCCGGCTCATTGTACTCTGGCCTCGGTTTGAATGGCTGACACAGATATGAGGTCACAGCATGAGGAGGAAAAGAAAGCAACCTTCTCTATCCACTGAGGCCTGTGGGCACTTCTGCCCAAGTAAACAAAAACAGCAGGTGTCGCCGCTCAAAAGGAAAAGACTCCTCATTGATTTCCAATACCTACTGCAACCTATGTATTCATATTGTCGTTTTTCCGTTATTTTAAATAGAAGTTGCCCTCAGTTGAAAAGCTGAGAGGATGTTTGTGTTCTTGTGAGCTGTAAACAGACCCCAAGGAAAATAATTAGGCTGTTTGCACAATGCATCTGGAAAAGTTAATTAAAGCAATTAATCAGGGGCAGAGGCATCATAACAGTGCTAGTAGCTGGTATTGTTGCATTGTGTGTTTTCCCTCTGCAGCACCCTGAAGTGTCAGTCTGTGGTTTTAGCTTCCATAATGGATGATCACTCTGTAAGTTTTAGAGTCTTTTGGGGTTTCTGTGGCATTCTGCTGACAATCGATTGCACTTAAAGACACCAAACAATATCACAGCAATAAATGAAATAACAGTAATAATACAACAGTCATATCTGGGTGTCGACAACTTTAAAAACTGTTGCTTGCCATCTTGCTTTGTGAAGCTTATTTTGCAGTGGCCACAATTCAAAGGTTATAGCTAAAGATGAAAATCTCTGATTCATCTTGTGTCTCCAAAGAGATTTGAGTCGAGTTTCATTCTGAAATGTGGCTAAAAATCTAATTGAAAAAAAAAAAGACTTAAATAGAAACGTTTAAAGAAATGAGGCCTCTTTTAAAAAAGTTACAACTTTTTTTGAAATCGCCAGTTTATTTCAAATCGGTGACGCTAACATGCTAAAGCTAATTAGCATGCTAGCCTTAACACGCTACGTGATGGAGGAGGGCATATATAGACCGAGCGACGCCTGTCCTTGCTTTTATTTCCGTGTGTTGTTGAAGGACTCGTCTGTCTCAACAGTGAAAAACTCAAATTGTTTTAGTTTTAACAATCCTGAGAATTAGGTCATGGGATGATAAAGAAAATGCTTAACGTACCCTGACCCAAATGTCATTTGGGTTGTTTTTTGTTTTGTTTTGGGTTTTTTTGGCTGCCGTCACAATATATATAAACATCTGTGAAATCTAGGTTAGAAATTACATTTTGCCCACGGGACAGAGGTGGTCATATTCCCTGCTGCCCTGCATCAAATGTAATCATTACACATGTTCAGTAATCCAGGCGGCCAGCCGCTGCCCTACTTTTGGCATCAAAGAAGGACAGACGTTAAAATAGACCTCGGCGCTGTGAGGCGGTCGGGTCAATCACAGAGAAAGACCCAGACAGTGCATGACACTGGCTCCTCCACTGCTCTGGTTTTGCGAAGAGAAATAAAGAGAGACAGTGTTGCTAAGAGACATGGCTCAGTCCAAACACGGCACCACCATCTGCTGCTGCAGTGAGATTTTGTAACGGGTTATCCGCGTTGGGCGGAGAGAGGGACAGGAAAATCAAATCAGGAGGCTGACTGAAAACAAATCTACAGAGAGAAAGGAGAGGAGAGGGTTGGAAAGCAGCTGATGATGAAAGAAGAAAAGGCGTGAAAGAGGAGGGGGATGAGAGGAGGGGAATTAAGTAAGCGCAGCGGGGATCTTGATGAGTACATGACTAACAGGTGTGACTCTTTAAGCACACACACTGGAGCCTCCTCCGCGCACACGCATGATCGAGTTCTCACAGAAAACATCACACGCGTCGTTCCCCCTGATGGCTTTGGCGCCAACGACACAAACAGCGTTGAGGATAAAAACACTGCTGTGCTCCAGTCCGAATATAGTAACAGATTGTGCATCTAGCGTAATGGAAGCAGAAATATAAAATGAGCAGAAAAGTACAGAAAAATGACTGCTTAGTTGATTATTTAGTGCTGAATTTTGGAAAGCCTGTTTATTTCCTCCTAAAATTGTTTTATATTACATATTTGTGGGCAGTGCCAAACTGGTCCTACAGTTTTTAGTGGAGGGAGTGCGACATTTTCCTGGAAAAAAAACAAGACATATAGAGATAGATGTTTCAATGGATAGTTTTAGTTTGTTGTTACCTTTTTTCCCTTTGCGGCTGTACATTCACCTGTTCCTTGTCTTGGTGTTTGGAGTCCTATTTTTCTGAATCTCTTCTTTGGATACAACCTGGATCCTTTGACTCATCTTAAGTTTGTCAGCTGTAAAGATATATTTTGATACTTTCATCGCTTTACGACCTGTCTGCTTCCTGTCAGCATTTTGGTTCTCCAGAGTAATGAAATGGTGACAAGAAACTCCATCAATATTGAAAACGAAGAAGCCACACATCTAAATAAACACTCTACCCCATACAGATATTAAGGTGCGTTTTATTAGATGAAGATCCAATGACATAGTCAACATCAGCATCCTCCTTTTACAAAAGACATTAAAATCGAAACATTTTCAGTAAAAAAGTAGTATCATACAGCCAATGTGGGGTACCAGTCGAGAGACAGCGTGACGTGACCTAAATCATATTCATTCATCATCATAAGGATCATAGATAAAACACGATACATTAACACTATTTACAATCCGTAACACAGAGGTTGACATAAACGGAAATCTTCATGATGAATAGAGTAAATAGAATATATGCATATATTAAGATCTTTTTACAAAAATCAAAATGCAGTACATATATAACAGAGAAAGGCTATCCACAAAACTTGGCTTTCAACTAAATACACACCCTCCTGTTTTGCAACATGTTGTCCAAGCAAAGTTAAATCTTTTGTTTGGTCAATTTATTGTTGATGGGTGGGTTCTTTGGTTTTGCTGGATTTATAGTCGCAGCCTCCAGCTCGACCCCCAGCTGCTGCGAGTTACTGATCAGAGGCAACAGTTTGGGTTTAGCTGGAACCGGAGAGCGCTCACTAGTTAAAGGGCGACATGTCTACGGGACTCTCCTGTCCATGACAAACAGAGGAACTCGTTTCTTTACGTTTCCAAACCAGGATCAGATCTTATCTGCTGCGAATCGATTTCACAGCTCAAACGGGCGAAATGAAACTGATTAGATTTTTTATTACAGTACAGGATTTCACTGCAACACATAATGTTCTTTTCACAAGAAATGTGATGAGGACACAAAACTAGTCAGTTTTACATCATGCATGCGGTGACGTTGCATTTGCATCGAACGGATCCAGCGGTTATAGATAATCTCCTTTTCCATCAGAAAACTATGCATCAGATTTAGTAGGATCCTGGCCTTAGCAAAGAAAAGTTAGAAATTATGTACCAAGAGATGGGAGCTCAAATATAACCCAGTAACGTCGACCAATAGACATGTGAATAGCAGAAAAGAAATACAGTGGATGTTAGAAGTAGCACACACTCCTACCAAATTGCCGGGGATTTGGGATTGAAAAAAAATCAGATCAAAATAAATGATCATAAAACTTGCTCCACATTTATTTTAGCCTACAATTCAACTGAAAAACAAATCTGCATTTTCCTAGTATCTATTTATTAAGTCATGTTTGCAGAAATTTTTAAAGCATCAATGGGATCATATAGGGTCAGAAAAAGGGGACAAAATACTCCACGCCATTAAATATGTTCATCATGGCACAGAAAACTGAATATTTCTCCAAAACCCACTGAAACCAAGATAAATACAGCTAAGAGGCAGATTTTAAAAGAGATCATATTTTAAAACCTTGCATTATTATGTGTTACAGTCAGATAAAATCAAAACCTAAACGTTGATCAAAACTTCAAAAACAACACTGCATCACCAAAAGAACACCACACTAACAGTGAGACATGGTGGTGGCAGCATTATGACCTGGGGCTGATTTTCTTCAAGGTTAAGGTTAGCATTTCGGAATGGCTTGGCCGAGTCTAGAACTAAAGCTGTGGGACTATTTTTGTATTTTTTTCTGATCCATTTGCTTGTTTTCCAGTTGAATTGTTCTGTATGTGTTTAAGATTAAAGCCAGAAGCATTCCTAGATATTTTTGCAATTTGTTTTACATCACAAAAACCTGACATTTTAGGAGGTGTGTGTGATCTTTTGAGGGCCACTGTATGAGTGAGTCAAGTACATTGCGTATTTATGTTGCCCCGTGTTTTTGTAAGGACAACGGATCAGAGTAACAGCAGTTTCACGGCACTGATCCCAGACAGAAAGAAAACCTAACATCGGTAGTTTCTACTCAGAGATCTGAATGCCTTTGTGGTCATGTACCCAATAAAAGTCAATACTTTTCATTTTACATTAGTTATGCACTAGTGACTTTACTCATTGTTTGCATGACAGCAGGGGGGCATGTCAATGACAGATTACTACAAACCCTGCAGAGCCGCATCACTTTTGCTCTTTGCCCTACAATGGCAGAGATGCTCACAGTGTTCACAAACCTTTGGGACTCCCAGACAGATTTGCTGTCCCAGTACGTAACTCTATATGACCCAACGACAACAGTGGACGCATTGCTGCATCCGCAGATGCAAGACATCAAACATGGGAGGATCAGTAGATCTCTTTACGCCACTAAGGGGTGTTTTTGAAGCAAGAACAAAACCCAGAGTAGTTGCTTTTTCTGCTTCGAGGACACATTCCTGTGAGCTCTCAGAGATAGCAGGTGCCTGTCCGTCTGCATCCGTTTACCTTCTTGTTTCGTCCTGGGCTGCATCAGTGGCGAGGCATTGAAGGGATCCCAGTCAGAAGCCACGAAAGCAGCAACACCCGGACCTAGATTTTCCACCGTTTTTGTTTTTGAAGGAACAGCCAAGTGGGTGGTAATCTCTGCACACAGAACCCTTTAAAAGCCCATGTGTTCAGGCCCATTCGGGGTCAGACCTCATCAGGCCCAGATGGCATAGCCCCAATCAGTTGAGTCTGCTATAATCATCTTAGGCCTCATTCATGTTGGGGACCCAGTGATCAGCTCTTCAACCAAAACCAAAGCAAGCTGCCAGACTGAGCCCACTGTACGCCTTGCAGCCGCTAATTTTAGACAAGGTAGAATAATCAACACAGCAGAGGGAACGTTTCGCGGAGCTGCTTTTCAGAGCTTTGTTTTATAAAACTAAAACCAAAACGTAACATCTTGTCTATTGCTGGCCAGTTACCTAGAACTGTTAGTCTGTCCTCCTGTCAAACTGGGATGTCTGGGACCTCGGTGTGTGTTACCGCACGTGACGTGTGTGTGTACATCAAGAGGTGTGTGGATGGGCAGTAAGTTACAGAGGTTAATGGTAAATCAGCCAAACCAAAGTCACACACTCACCCACCGCACACAATCACCCCCACGGCCCCCTGCCTCCCTCCCATCCAACGTGGTCGTCACTCAGCTGCTCGCCCCTCAGTCCCAGCCATTGTCCTTGATCATGTGGGCCAACTCGATGATGAACTTGCCCTCTTTATACTTCTGACTGCTCTCGAAAGCATGTTCCTGGAGGGAGTGGCAGAGGAACGGAGACGTAGCATCTCATTCAGAAGGTACAATCACATCAGTTAACAATGAAACAGTAAGAAACTTTTAGGCTACTTTCACACAGCAGGTCTTGATAATCAATTCCAATTTTGAGTTGAAATACTTTTTTGACCGGTCGTTCATACTACTAATTAAATGTAAAATCAATCAAACGTCCACGTGAATGGTTTACGTTCCCAAAACAACCCAAATGCGCAGAAGAAGAATGTTTACTTCACACAGCAGCATATTTATTGTTTATGGAAGTAATAATGAATGTGTAGTCGGAAATAGGAGTGGTGTGATTGTGATTTGTCATGGACTTTATTCATAATTTCAAAATCATATTTTCAGTTATTGCTTACATCTTGTGGTCTTCTTCTGGTGCAGAATTATGATGCGTGTCTCCTGTCCCGAACATAAAGGTTGGATGAAATGAGACATGGCCACTCAGACTGCAGACACTTTGAAAACTATCAGATATGTATCCGAATTAGTACGATATGTGGAAGTGGCATAGATCAGATGTTTTGGGGTGAAAAGATTGGAATTGAACTATTCACTTGCAGTGAATATGGATCGCTTTTGGGCAAAAAAGGCAGACTTGGCTGGTATTTACCTGATGTGTGAATGTAGCCTTAACTGAGCTTTAGCAGATTTTGCCTGCATGAAAACAACGTATTCTTAAACACAGGAGCGCTCCGACTGAAGAGAATCATCATACATCACATTGACAACAGGGTGTTTCTAACTCCAAAAAATCTGCCAAAAACAAAGGCCTGCAGGTTTAAAAATGATCACTATGAATGCTGCTGCATCTCTGCAGGCTGAAACATGTATTCCTCCCAGGAGAGCAGCTCAAAAATTTACTAGAAATGCAGAAAGATTCATACCTCGTGGATTTTCCCATATTTTGTCAAATTACAACCAGAAATGTCAAAGTATTTTATCGTGTTCCTATGTGACAAAAGCAACATAGAGTGGTGGACATTGTAACTATGAACTGGAAGAAATATAATGCAGACATTGTCTTCAAAATAAAAACTTGTATGCAGCCCATTTGGAAGCAAATACAGCTTCAGAAGCAAAGCTTCAAATGGGCCCATAGTTCTGATGGAGAGGATTAGTGATTTAAGTATGGCCACTAATTCCCAGTGGGATTTAGGTGTGGACTTTGACTGGGCCATTCTAACACATGAATCTGGTTGGATCTGAGCCAGCCCATTGTCCCTCTGGCTGGATGTTTAGTGTCATTTCTAGCTTCAGTGTCAAGTCTTTTCCAACTTCTAGCAGGTTTTCTTCTAGGATTTTACTGCTCCATCTACCCCCCCGTCAACTCTGACCAGTTTAAGTCTCCTACAGGTGTGTCATGGAGGAGAAGGATGCAAATGTTTTAGAGCGAGCCTGTGTGCTTTTTTTTTTTTTTGGACTGGTTTGGTTTTTGAGCTGCTGAGGCATGTTCTCAGATTTCTGCTTGCAGGAGAGCAGTGGGTCAAACCTCCGAGGCTCTTTCAACTTCTGCAGAACCGCATTTAGACTGCGGGACTTTTGGTGGGTCCTGACAGGAATAGAAACTTCTGAGAAGAGAAGCTACTTTTACTGTCGGTTCAGCCAGTGTTTAACAGGCTCATAAGGAAAATGTTTATTTTTAGGCCATAAGAAAGAAAGTGGAATTGAGTTTAGACTTGTTCTGTGACTGTTGCAGTAGGAAGTTGGTGTGTGATCAATGAGGCCTTCTCAGGAGTCAAACAATAAGGACGCTGTGTGTTTTAACCCTGTAAGGAAACAGTCGCATGCACTGTAGTCTAAACTCTCCCTTGCATGTTAAAAAGGTTTGCTGTTGACAGCTACACATATTTAGCTCTGCTGATATATGAAAAAGGCTAACATCAGTGGATCCTGTTCAGCTCACTTACAGAAGACCAAAATAACTCCGGCACTCAGTAAATACATGTTTTAACATCGCAGCTTAACACAAACTTCACTCTGAATACAGACAGCAATGTTCAGGGCTTCTGCGGTACTTATACAGTTAATAATTTGGTGTTATAAGGTAGTCTGTTGTGTTGCATTATATTTTAATTTCACAAAGGTACACTAAAAACAAATCTTGAATTACCTGCATCTGAATATTAACGGGACGACCTGCTTTAATTTAAACGGGACTTGATTAATGTTGATTAATTTTGGTCAATATGAGAGACATAGTTGCGTTTGTTACAAAACTGACTGGACTGAATAGTTGCTGTGATTTTTATTAATATTTATAACCTGATAATTATATATTAAGGAGAACTAAATCAATTTACTGGTCCTGTAATAAACTTATTAAGTCTATCTGAAGCAAGCTTTCAATTAGGCATTTATCCCTCTAAGAATCTTTAAGCAAAACATTTTGAACCAATCGCTCATTTTGCTATGCTTTGCTTCTAAGAAGCTAAACCCTCATGCTGTTCGAAGCTTCTAGATTCTTCTTCTGTAAATCTTTTAAACTTTTTCTTCAGACCTTGGCTTTTATGTAGCAAGTTTTCTGCCCTGTCCTTGTTCCTGGCTACAACATGATGCTTAGTGGTGGTTCGCTGTAGATCAATTCAGACAAATTGTTGACAACACAACTAGTATTCAAACATTCCTCACATCTGTTCTTTAAGGGAGATGGTCAAGAAGAAACCGTTGTTGAAAGAACGGCTTAATTAGTCAGACTTTCAGTTTGCCACAAATCATGTAGAGGACATGGTCAGATCAAACCAAAATCAAACTATTTAGTTTACATGCAAACTAAATAGTTTGCATAGTTTTCTATGTGTAGAAAACTATTCTGCACATCATCTTGAATTAACTTTCTGCAAGGTGAAACATGGTGGTGGCAGCAGCATGCTGCGGAGAGGAATTTATTCAGCAGAGAAACGGAAGCTGCAAAAGACTAGAGGCAGGAGATGAAGAACAAACCTAAACATACAGCCAGAGCTTCAGTGGAAAGTATGATGAGCTGGAATGGCCCAGTCAAAGTCCAAACTCGAAGTCATTCAGAATCTGTGGCTTGAAAATAAAGGTTCATAGAAACTATCCATTTAATCTGGTAGATTTAAAATATTGGACACAAAGTTTGGTTTCTAGATGTGCAAACCTGCTGGAAACAGTTGTGATTAAAGAGGAAAGGTGGTTCTACAAAGAATTGATATAAAAAAAATCCAATTTAAAACAACAAGGAAATTAACTGAAACAGTGACTAAGACAAGAAGTGGGAACTCTCCTCATGCTGAACCAACCTTAATCCAGAAAATGTATGTAAAAATAATCACAGGGCACCTAGGAGAACCATCTGACCTCCATCTGTCAGCTTGGAGCTGAGCTGCTGCAGTGACCCTCTGAGAAGCGCAGTCCAAAAATATTAAGGGTCCAAATAAAATCAGGTTATGCTACAAGGAAAACTCTCCTCCTCCTCTAAACTTAGACTTGGAATCAGCCAAGGACACTCACATATTTCCAGCCCAGAGTGGTCTTGCAGTTCTCACAGTAGATATCCGCCACAGCATGCAGGCCTGTCAGCAGAACTCTCTCCTCTGCAGGGCCACACCCAACGTTCACCCTGAGGGGCAGACACGAGCAGAGGCAGAGCGGAAAAAGTTTTTAAATCTCAACGCAAGCACGAGAAGTTCTCAATAAATCCTTCAGATGTTCTGAGATGAGATTTTAGATCAGCACTCACACTGAGTTGAACAGGTAAGCTCTGCCCTGGCTGCCCTGGAACGACTGCAGAGACAACAGTTGACAAGATGAAGCAAATCTGCTCTTAAGTTGAAAGAACTCCTAAAATGAGGGTCTAAGGGATTTACATTTTGCAGAAAAACATTTAGTTAATCATAAGTGATAGCAGGTTTTTCACCAGTGGCGTATATTCACTGCAAAACAAAAACTGCTATTGAAGAGGCTTATTAAACTGCTGCATTTAGTGCAGCTCAGCAGAAAAGCCTCTGAACACAGGTGAGTGTGTCTTCATAATTGCATATAAAACGTGCAAGTGCAGCCATAATCCAGTTCACTCTCCAGCTTATAACATAATCCATCCATGTGCAGCGGTGCGGCGGTGGATAATACGAGCCTACAGGTGGATAAACCTGCTGTTTAGTTTTGTAATTCCTCATTTGCTTTTTAAGTCCTTGATATTTCCCCCAATTGTAATTATTTTTATGGGATCTAAACTAAAGGTACTCTGACAGCTCTCTGCTATCGGAGAAATATCTTCCTTGAACAAATTAGGAGAGGTCTATGAGCTACACAAAATATATTTATAAAATGTTTTGTACAACTTATTTTTAGAAAATGAGATTTCAGTCCGCTCAGTTCTGCCCATTTTGACCTCCTTTCAGAATGAGCTGCTTTACTGACTCTTGTCACTTTAAATCCAAATAAACTGCTGTTGGCCACTGCCCCCCATCTCAGCGTTTACACTCGCATGTGAAAATGGCTGCAAACAGATGCACAATTACACAACAGTGCATCTTTGAAAAGCAAAAGTAGAGCCTCCTGCACAACCAACAAGAATGAAGAAAGTGCTTTCTGGATGGTAAGTTTGGTCAGCTAACCAAACGTGCCGGAGCTCCTCTTGGGTTGCTAGGTGACAGGCTGAGCTCAGCTATGGTTGCTAAGTACTATCGAATGCGGCTTAACAATTGGAAGGATTCTGAAATGGCTCATTTTCCAGACACCAAAAAAACGGTTGGGTTGTTTTTAGAAGCAGTAAAGACCCAAATGGAAGCATAAAAATGTGCAAAATATGAATTTTGAGTAATAGGTCCTCTTTAACAAAAATGATTGAATGATTCTGTGGCTTAGAGGCAGCGATGGTGTGAGAGCTTCCCCTGGTTACCTTGGAGATGAGCTCGTCGTGGTTGGCCAAGTGAGCTCGGCAGTGAATGCAGCTATACGTCCGGTGGCAGCTCGGCAGGTACGCCTGGAACGTCTTGGAGCGCGTCATCCTGACCATGGGCGGTGTTGGCGGGCGGTGCAAAAACGGACTGCCGGCCCAGGTCGGCTCACAGGGGAAGCACCGCAACACACAGGTGAGGGCCGTGGTGGGCGGTGGGTTGGGAGGTAAACACCTGGGAGGAGAAAGCAGAGCGGCTGAACGACACCTGGATGAAAACAGAATCACAAGCAGTGCCTTACACAGCTGAAGTTGAACATTGCAACTAATTTCATTGTGCCTGCAGAAGAAAAAACTACAAACTGCATGAGGACAGAGTGTTGAGGGAGGTTTGCAGTGTTAGTTTTTGATTTAACATGTAAACCAAAAGGTTAATTTTGTTCTGATCTGACCAGAACTCCGTCTTTCACCTACTGGCTGTGTCTCTTCACTGGATTTTGACAACCTGTCTTAATTGCCAATGGTGCCTCTTTCCAGATCTGTGAACTGCATAACTGATAGTTGTCCTGTCAACAGATTCTCCCATCTGAGCTGTGGATCCCTGCAGGCCCTCTGCAGTTATTATTGGCAAACTGAGTTTTCTGCAGGTATCAATCAAGGAATCATTTCATGTTTTCACTGCATCACCTTTTGGCCATTTTGGACATTGACAGACTTGGTTCTGTTTTGTATGTTTATAACCTATGTTTATCAATATATCTTGCAATTAGTGGCAGAAAATCATAAGGCATTTCAGCTTTTTGTGCAAAGCTGCCACTGCAAACTACAGCATGCAGCCCTGATGCAAACTGAGGCAAAGCGATGCTCCTGCTTCACACTCTGTGATCAAATCTGCAAGGCTGCAGCTATAATCTGCTTATCCCAGCACAACTGCAAGGATCGTGCTCTGCTCCCTTCATGATATCCAAAGGGATCGACCCTTTAACACACTTGCTGCTGCTGCGGCCCGACAACTTAGAAGATTAACAAGTCGGCATGGGAAGCCGTCCCGTGGGTCAGGCGTATAATCTGAGGACCTGTTGGAGAAACTGTGTAGTGGGCTGAGCTTCACATCAAGCAGCGCAACAATAACTTGGTGTCTTTGGCTCTGATTCTATGAATCACAAATATAATCCATTTTTTCCCCCTTGCTTTCAGAAATGTCCATATATATTTCCACAAAGTCTAAATAAAGAAAGCACATACATCATTTCAATAATGTACTACTCTGTCTCCTCTCCCTCCCGTCTGCGTTTACAGAAGCATCTGGAAAAGCTCATAAAATATAAAATACTGATTGGAAGCCAGAGGCCTCGGTGAGCACAGGACAAGCAAGAAGCCTGTGCTGCAGCATGATTGTTTTTGGAGCCTGATGAAGGCTGATAAAGGCTGATGGGAAGGACTGCAGCAGATAAATAAATAAAGCACTGAGACGTGCCCTTGTTGTCTCTCCTCTGACTCTATGCCAACAGCGTAGGATCAGGGCACAAAGACACATTACAGTTGTCATAGCTGACCCTTCGCACACACACACACACACACCCACACACGCACACCCACGCACGCACCCACACACACACACACACACCCACACACGCACGCCCACGCACGCACCCACACACACACACACACACCCACACACGCACCCCCACGCACGCACCCACACACGCACGCACACACATGGACTGATGTTTAACCAAGAGCATGCTTTATCCTTTCAGTCATTTCAGGACAAATGTAAGCATCTTGTCCTCTGAGATCAGATAAAAATGAATCAACACGCTGTCACGTACAGTAAGTTATATAATGTGTTAAATATAAAAATATGCAGTTTGCACTTTGTGTATTAAGCTGCATAAAATCGACGCAGATATATTCATAGATTTCACTTTAGGCTCTGAGAGAGTCTGAGTAGATGTGATGGATGCTTTCACTGAATGTAAGAATAAAGAACATTTGCACACAGTAGATGAGCAGTCAACTCAATCTACCAGTCTACGTTTCAGCCATTCTAGCTGAACTAAATTTAATATTCTTCCTTTGCGATGAGTCGCATCACTTTTTACACTAAGAGTGAAACAAAATTGATGCACGATGATTTTCAAAAGTATTCCTACCCTTAAATTTATTTCACATTTTGTCACATCACAACAAACTTTTTTCATTTTTAACCTCCACAACAACTCAGATGACACCACCTCCACAGAGGAACACGGTGTTGGCAGCATCATGCCTTGGAGATCAGTCAGAGTTGATTTTAGGATAGAGTTGTTTTGAGCTAAATACAAAAAACTTGAGACTGGGGTGGAGAAGATAATAAAGCCAGGATGTGTGAGAATGGACCAGTCAAGGTTCAGACATAATTAACATATTTTGTAACCAATAATTTTCTGTTTTTTCTTTCCACTTCACAACTATGCAGTAGTTTGAATTAGTTCATCGCATTAAATCCCAATAAAATGCATTAAAGCGTGAAATATGAATATATTTAAGGGGAAGGAATATTTTTTCAAATACTGCAGCAATCAATCACAACTGCAAGATGATGTTACAGCTGGTATGTGTGAGTATGTTGACCTCCAGTCATGACAGTGTAATGTTCCCTTGAGGGACAATATTTACCACCATTACCGTATCACTGTGCTGTATATCGCATATCCTCCGGAGGCTCATGCATATGTAGAAATACGCTGGGGTTTTAGAAGACAATAGCTCCCTGATAGCCATAGTCAAGAGTTAGTGTGTGTCAGCAGTTTGGGAGGAAACCTTACAGACTCTGAATCCATACAGATGAAGTGATGGCAAGTGATTAAGCAATTTAAGAACGGTTGAGAGACAGAGTTGACTTTCTCCTGCAAACTAAAATGTCTTGTCATTCATATTTTAAGGTTTAAAATGTGTGATTTTTCATTACAAAATGAAATGGTGTTTTTAGCTTATAACACTCCAAATTAACCAGAAATCCTGAAAACTTGTTTAGGCTTCTTGAATTTATGAGAAGCTTTCACAAAATGATTTCAAATTCTTTCAACTATACAGTTAAAGTTGAAAGTTAAAAAATACCGTAACAAGATTAATGTTTACTCAGGGAATTGGTCCATGTATGCATGCTTTGAGCATGTAAATCTCTGCCAGTGGCAACATTTCTGCTGAAAATCAGCCTGAACGTCTGATTAGATCAATTTAAAACAAATTCTTCATTCAAAACATCTTCGACTCTGGACTGTTTGGGGTTGTTTTTTTGAAGATACTTTAACATCTATTTGGTATTCAAGCTGTCACTTTGGTTTGGTCATTCTAAATGACTAAGCTTTTCTTTAGGCTTAGAAATGACGTGTGCTTCAGTTCTGTGGTTCAGTTCTGTCTTGTGACCCGATTCACGAAGTAAGTCATCCAGTCTGTGAGTCAGTTTGGATCAAACTCACGTATTGTTGATGATTGGTCCCAACCTCCTGCTATTTCACACACATGAACAACAATGATGTACTTGCATAATTACTATTGCATAACTGGTCAAATTACTATTCTAGTTAGCTGTTTTTGATGAGCTATAGAGCTAAATATTCACAACATTGATGAATCTTGCATGAATTGTGCCCTGGATGAACACTAGAAGTCTGTTTTTGTTTGTTTTCACTGCTAGATTAAAGGTTAAATGAACCAAGACTGCTTTATAGAACCTGATCAACGCACAATGATTCAGCCAAGTTCCCATGCTTGCCTCAATCTGAGGCGGTCCTAAAGCCTAAAACTACTGAAAAACATGCTTTTGGTGTTTTCACAAATAGGATAAAGGTCTAATCAACATCTGTTTAGAATAATCTCTATTCTGTACGAATACGACATGTTTCAGCTTAGTGGATTTGTCGCTGATAAATCCACTAAGTAGCTTTGATCTTGAACTGTAAATCATAAAAAGTAATCCAGATTTCAAAAACAATGGAAAATAACACTTAAACTTATCACCAAATAGAAAACTAGAACATCAGATACCAACCACAAGTTTTAGTCTCCAACAGTGTCCTGAAACTTTTTAAAAGTGTGCTGCAATTATGAATAAAATCTGTTCTGAATACTCTTGTTGCCCACAGACTGAAAGGCACCCTGGGTGGTGAGCCATTTGAAAAACCTCCACATCTTCAACTGTGTTGTGTTAGTTTCCTACTTTTAAGATCAACTATGTCTCAGAGTTTGTGTATTGAGTGGATAAAACTAACCGGGTCCATCCCAAACGAGGGGAGTCAGGCCCAAACCATGGTCCTCCTTGTTGTTTCAGAGGCTGTAAGAGTTACAGTTCTGATAAAAATGTTCTTTCTCCAAACTGTTGCTTCACTAGATTGCAATTTCATTTTATGTGAACATATTTTAACTCTATCGCTGACTTGTTCACAAGATATTTAGTAAAATGAAATATTTTTTTTTTTTGTGTGTAGCCAAAAGCTGGAATCACAAAAGGCCTTCAGTTTCCATGAAGTTGCCCCAGCCTCCTGGGTGAACGCACAGAGCACTCTGCAGCTCAGACACCGATCTATGCTGGTCGACCGCTCTCGAGGGTGACAGTGGTTTTGATTTCCCGCCACTTGAAGAGTGTGGCTGACAGCAGATTGGTGGAGTCTTGTTTTTAGAGAGATGGTTTTGTAACTTCTTCCAGACATTTTATTGCTGGCAAAGATGTTGTGTCCCTACTCCCCATGGGGTTGTTTACAGCGCATGCAATTTCTGGTAAGCTTCATCGAGTTGAGGCAATACTTAACTCATGGTCAAACGTTAGTGATTGGGTAACATCAACCAATCGTTTAAAAATTCTACAGAACCTATGCCTCTAATAAGCAATCGTTTCTCAATTTCAGATTCTCTGTACAAAGCACACTCTGTTAGCATACTGTCAAATTGTTGTTTTTTTCAGGATGCATAGAACAGTTGCTCTTGTAAGAAAGTCATATCTACAATAAACTCCTCTTGGGGCTTTGAGCCATTGCAGAGTTTGATTCTGCCTTAGGCCGGCTCTGATTATCGCAATTTTTCATCTAAAAGTTTTCATACGACTAGTTTATGATGTAAAAGGACTTCCACAAATAAAGCATGTTAAATATTAGGTAAAAGATCTTAAAGAAACAATGTAGACACGCAGTTAGAAAAAAGTCTTTAACCAGTTTTAGCTTAAATAAAATGTTTAAGCCATTCAAAAATAACCCATCAGTTTTCAAAAACAGAGAATACTCCAACCTTTTAAGTGAGTTACAACATATTTTGCAAAGCAGCACTATTTGTTGCCATGTCGATGCACTTCAAAATGCTGACGCAAACAGTCCGCCTGAGCTGCTCTAAACTACTCAACACAACAGAAACGAACTCCAACAGAAAAACAAATTGCATAAATGATCAGGTGACCTGACCTGCAGCTTGCAGGGATCCACAGGGTAAAAAATCAAGATATCCAAAATAATTTCAGTGTGTGTAACCTTTTGCATCATTTTCAGTCAGCCTGCCTCTGCCTTTACTTCATCTATCTCTGTGCCTCTCAGTCTGTTTGCATATTTATTATTTTTCTCTGCTGCCTCTCTGTCTATTCATCCGTCCTGCGGCAGGTTGTTTGAGGTCAGCGAGCCGTCCGTTCTGGTCATTTCTGGGTGTCATCACAGAAAGGGCTACATGCCACGAGTCCCACTAACCAGAAAGGAGCCCCCTGCATACACACAACGGCAACAAAGAGGGTTACGTAATGCACCGACGCTGCTGCAGATGCTGCTTTTGACCGTGATCACAAACAGAAGAAAAAGATTGAGGGCAAATCTGCTGAGTCCTCCATAAGCTGCACATCCTACGCTGTTCTGACACAGTTTGTGCACATGATGCGCTTTTCATCCCGCTTTCAATTCACGGTTACAGCCAGACCGGCAGCGCGCAGCAGCATGACATCACTGACTCCACTCCCGACTCGTATCAAATCTCACTGATGAAGGGACGCTCCTGTTTCCACTCCTCCTTATGCATCATTTTGTAGTTGATGCTTTCTTCAGGCTCCACACTTTCTGACAGACAGAAGAAAACAGCTCATAACTTGTTGAAATGACTTGTGCTTGTGTAATTTGAAAGCATTTTGGGAGTGGCTTAGTGGTAGATGTGTTAGACACAGATCTGTGCAACTTTAGTTTGTGCATACAAGCCCCGTCTGTAAGAGATCACCTTTCAGGGGCCTTCAGCTCATCTTCGATCCTCTAACATCGACCCCTTGCTCACATGATCGCTGGCAATCTGCCTGCGTGCGCTGCAATGGAAATAGATCACTGCTGACCGCCTAAATACACTTCTCAGGACTTTATTCAATTTAACTTAACTTCTTAAAAACATTTCACCATATCTACATAGACTCACCCTGTTTATTCATTTATATAGCAGTAGTTCTAAAACCTGATAAGATATGAATACTACAGTTTCCATGCATGACTTACTGAAATCAACACTAAAATTGGACACAGCTCTTTTCCAGCTTCTTATTATGTCACAAAAAAGAAAATAAGGAAACACTACCTCAGTCGCAGGATGCCAAATATTTATATGAACTTCTGACTTACTACATAAATGAGTCACACACATACTTGACAACCTAATTTAAAGCTGAAGCAAGATTTTGAAGCTACAGAGAAATATAGAATAATTATTGGTTAATTTACATTTTTGCTTTAACTTTGCCTTTAATAAAAGTATGAAATCTGTTGTGGGGTTTTGCACATAAAAGGTTACATTTAAATACATTCTGAGCCTCCAAAATACCAAAATGTTATTATAACACTTAAAGCCTTCTAACTGAAAGCAGATGTGCTTTTTTGTATACTGAGTGATTTAAATTAGGACTGCACAGATTGCAGCTTTCTGGACAATCGCTGATTGATTCCGATTTTGGCTGATGCCAATTTTTTTTGTCTGAAGTGTCACTAAATATAACAAGAAAGTCACTGAGTTGGCAACAGTCTACAGTCAACAGACTATTGTTAGCAGAAAATGTACAGACATGACCTGGTGGGCTTGTCAGTCAAATTTCTCTCGGAAAAGAGATGAAGATTAATAAGTTTTAGAACTTTGCTGAGATAGAAAAGATCGGCTTCACATGGAAGTATCGGCCGATCATTGGTGACCCTAAATTAAGGAAATAGGAGCCGATTTATTGGTGCATCACTAGTTTAAATAGTATATATAAATGTCGTACCTGCCCTTGAGTTAGACAACATATCTATTGTTATGTAATCTCATCTAATCTAATCTAGTCTAATCTAATCTAATTTAATCTTATATGATGTAATGTAAGGGATTTCTACTTTGAAATCTACAGCCACAGAATTCAGAAAGGGTAACTCCATGGGCAACGATTAAGTTTATTATCAGAGTCAGTTGATAACACAATCAACCTAATACAAACATAATAAAATATGTTCTTTAAATCCACATTTTTTGCTCCTTTGTGTAAAATACTTATCTGATTTAACGTATAAGTGGACAATATTAGATTTATGGGGTAAACAAAGTCCATACAGGGGTTAAAAATGAAGCATGTCCTCCTGGATGTGGGCGCTAACAGATAATGTCAGAGAGAAATCTCATCTTGTGGAGTTACACACGGATTAAAGACATGCAGCCCTGGTTAGTTTACAGTATAAATGTGTAATTACTGGTGTGAATCAGGTCACAGGAAGTGGCGCACTTTATCTGGGGCAGAACTTCGGCCACCACAGATGGCGGGGATGCCTCACCTCACACACACGTCCACGCGCGCACACACACACACACTCTCATGAACACCCACACACACACACACACACACACACTGCTGCCTCTGAAAACAATCCGCAATGATTTTGACAGGTGACTGCCGTCAGCAATCACGTGACCTGATTATATGATCACCCGCATCGATCCCGCTGACATGCAAAGTATGGTGGCGCTACGTGCAGGGGTGTCAGCATGAGTTTTTATTTAAAAAAACAAAACAACAACAAACAGACAAATACAGTAGCTCCAAGGCAGAGAACATGTCAGCATCCCCTCCATGAGGAAACTGCATCATACTTATGCAATATGCGAAACTTGACTTGAAACGTAACCGCGAATGTTGCCTAAAGTAGAAGACACCTTAATGAGGAAAATTGTGAATGACCAGATCGCTTCCTGAATAAGCCTCAAGAAAAGACATAATAACAGTGCGTAACAAAAATGCACCACCACTACAGTGAGAAAATTAAACGTACCTTTGAGAGGAGTAAAAACACGTCTCTCCACGTAGCCTAAAAAAAAATGTCGCAATTCCTCGTTTTCTTGGTGGCGGTGCCAGTCCTAAAAGCTCTTTCGCATTCCTTCCCCAGGCAAATTTCCTCCGCTCTCCGGCCCTGGCAAGTCCTGCAGAGACGCAATGTTTTGACGCGCAGCGGTGCCCAGCAGAGTTTACAGAGAGACGGACAGAGATAGGCGAGACGCACAGCCGGAGCGAGATGACTCCCTCCGAACAAATTCCACGTTTGTAGTTTTATTTAAAACCTTTTTCTACCAAAGTTTTAGACGAATACTAAATCATGAAATGAATGATCTATTGTTGTTAACGTATTATCAAAGTCACTAAAAGTCTTTTTTTTTCTTTTATGAAAAAGTCAAGATTTTTTTTCTTTTGTTGAAAAAACACAGTCCTGCTTTTCGCGACCCTTTAATTCACACATATTCTAGAGTCTTAGGCGACTGAATCAGACAAACATAATTTGTTTCTAAAGTATGAACAGCTATTTCTAGAGTAGGTCCAAACACCGGACCTACGAATAATATATCAGCAGTAAGGAGAAAATGTAAAATATGTATATATATTTTGCCATTTCCACTATTATTATGAAATAAGACGCCATTTAATCTTTTTTTATTTTATTCCTGATATTTTTAAAATAATATCGAAAGTTGCAAATATTAAAACAGTCGTTCTTCATACTTTATTGACCGTTACACTATTTTTCTAGCTTTTTAACCAACCAGATCTTATTAATTTAGGAAAACACACTGCATTACACTTTCCATGAAAGGTTTTATTTTAGGTTCCATTAAATGTGTGTAAAAGCTTAGACCGTAGCGTTAACTATCTTGGTTAGGGGCTCTTTGGTTTTGTTTGTTGTGATAATTGAATGACAAGCATATCGTCCATTCAGTGAACCGCTACGGCATAGCAACATGGCTCTTATTGGCTGAGGGCAGAGGAGGGCAGCCAATAATCTTCTTAGCGTTAAATATATGAGAAGTATTTAATCAGATTGCGCTTTTGTAGTTAAGTGAAATTACATCTTTTATTTTTTCTCTTAATAAAGATTTGAAATGTATCAGTTAATTATTAAAAAAGAAGAAAACAGCCATTCTAATTTTTTTTTCCCGTCTTCGTCGTTTACAACTCATTCAAGTGCTCGTGTAAACAGCGCCCCCTCCTGTCGGCTTAGCCTTCCCTTTACACACAGACCTTTTTTTTTCCAAAATAAAATTAAAACTAATTGTAATTAATGATTTAACAGCATCAAGAAATACAGACAAGAATTCATGTGGATGAAAATTCACTTTTTATTATCTCTAATCAATGAAATGCTATATAGACTGCGGGATAAGGCTTTGAAAAATCCCAGGTGCCTTGTCCCACAGACAGATGCTGGTCAAACAGAGCAGCTTGTTTGAAGCATGAGGAATAAAAGGACACCAAATACAACACGATAATGTCACCAACAGTGGATCAGGTTCAGCAAAAAACAAAAACCTTATTGTGTAACTCAAGAAACACTATGAAAGTAATCCAATGAAAGCAGTAAACAAAAGAGAAACTCTGTTCTCACAGCAAAATACCAAACAGCTCATAATACATTCAATCATAACTACATTCATTACAAACATGTGGTCACATGTTTAGATCAGAAAATATCATTGGTATATATGTAGTAACCCTATTACACCCTCCTTACAACATCAGTGCAGGAGGATTTGGTGCCTGGGCATCATTGTCTCGCAGTTTTTAATACATTGCAGCTTCAGAAACAGCAGAGAAGTTAAATATCGGAAACATAATTTAGCTCTATTGGGCTGGCATTTTATCTAAAGATTAAAATCAGATACATGATTTAAATATGTTCACCGTTTCAAAGATGCAAGAAAAGATAACAGATTCAGAAATTGTGCAAAACTCTTCCCTCAAGTCACAGGTGAGCAACATATTAATTTGTTGTAAGGAAAAAAAAAAACTAAACAGACATTTCTATATATAAGAATACAACAAAACCAACAAACTGCTGCTATTACAGTACAGAGAACGTTTGTCTCTTTCAAGTTTCCTGTTACTACGAAACAATGGGACCTTTAAACTGAGGAATTCTGCTTTTTTTAGGACTAGCAGGAGATTTTTGACTGGCATATAAACTTTTCTTTCAGCTGTCGACAAACTTTTACTTTTATTGCAAAGGCCAAACAATAGCCTGATTCAAGATACTGCAGCCTAAGAAACCAACGCCATACCTACTGTTCAATATTTGAACAGTAAAACCACATGATAAGTTGTAAGAAAATACATTTTCACATAATAAAGTCAAAATTCAGATCTGATAAAATTAGCAGAATATATTCTAGTTGTCATTTTGTCCCACTGCCTAGACTTCCTTCAACACCCAACACTGTTTTCAGTGCATGTCAAATGTTAGGGAAATACCGCAAAAACAATTCAAAAAGGGATATGATGCAGCAGGTGTAATACAAATAGTTTAGACATTGATTATCACGTAAACCAAGATTTCCCCCTTCAATATTTTTTTAGTTGTCAGTCATGTTAGGGGAAGAAAAGGTTTTATCAACATATGGCAGAGGAGGAAGCTGGAATTGAACCCAAAATTTTCCAACAATGAAACAATTAATTTTCCCTTTGAGCCAAAGGGAACACAATGGTAATGTTATTTCCTCTTGGGAAGAGGAAGACAAGAGACACCATGCAGATGAGCCGATGGTCCTTTTTAAAGGAAGTAAAGAGCATCCCTGGCGGTGTGAATGTGTGAAACATGTCAGTTGTGTACGTCATTCCAGATGTCTTTGTTCACCACCTTATTTGCCCCTATGAAGGTTTATTCTCTGTTGGGCTTACTGTGTATTGCTTAATGTGTAAATTATGTAATCTGAACTTCTTCCTTAAAACTTTAGGAAGAAGTGTTAATACTTAACACTTTAGTAACATAATCATCAGCTTTGATGCAGTAATTTAAGAAGTCCATGTTCTATTATGAACATAACTTTCAGAGGACCAACATGTGTAAAATCAGGTTGAACAGAAGTGAACACTTCAGATACATCACTGAGTCCCACTGAATTTAACTAATGAAATAAATTAACTTACAGGTTTAAATTAAAAAATACAATTGCTTGCAAAGTTATATTTTTGAAGCTTAAAAATGTTTTTTATATATATATATATATATATTTTGTGCTACAACATGGTTGACTGTGCAAATGGTTGCACGTGAACCATGCAACCATTTGCATGATGGTTACATGATGTTTTATAGCAGCCTGACAGATCTAACTGCTTTAGTTTTTTTTTTTTAAAGCTCACAAACACCCTTCCTATTTTGAGGGTTTTATCCAAATCCAGGTATCATGTAAGAAAAGTTAGGTTTTTGTCAAATTAATCAGACTTGTTGGGTTAAATGTAGAAAACCTCAAAACCAGCATTCAAGGTATGCAACCATTCCAGGTAGCTTTTTGTAGCCACTTACATGCTTAATACCAGGTTTACTTGTAATTCTCTAACACGGCTGTTGCTACATGATGAATAATTGGCATCAACTCAAATAAAATCTTCTTGGGATTTTCCTGTTACTACAACTATAAAAGTGTACATCTCCAATACAAGGGGAGTCAATGGAGTCTCACTCTTGTGCAACACAACGTGGAAGTAGGTCTGCAGGAATGCGTGCAGTAAAAGTGGGTGGATGTGGGGAGCTTGTTTGGCAGGTCAGCGAGCTTGAAGGATAATGACCGTGGAGACAGGGAGAGGGTAGGAGTTGGCAGGTCACTGGCATTTGGAAATGCCATTCCTATCCATGAACTCTTTGAGCCTGGTGGGAAAATCTGTCATCACTCCTGTGGCTCCCAGGTCAAACGCCCTTTGGAAATCCTCCTCGTCATTCAGCACCCAAATGTACACCTGAAACCAGACGCGCACAGTTAATCCACGCAGAAACAACAGAAGGAGACATCACCCACCTCAGTCTATTTTTGAAACATGTGGGACAATTGGACATTTTCCTGGTAGCTGCATTTCAAGTACAGTAACATTTCCAAAGCAGCAACTCCCAAACATGTAAGATAAAAAAAAAAAAAAAAATCCCTCATCACAAACAATTAACTTTGGAACTCAAAGTAAATAGAAGAAATTAGTAAATGAACTTATTAGTTTCATTTGATTTTGTTTTGTGTTTTTAACCCAACATAGGACAACCATCCACTGCGTTTTAGGACTGAAAAGCAGGTGTAGCCTCATGTACCTGTATCCCTCTGGCAGTTAAATGTTGGAAAAGAGCTTTCCTCATCAGCAAACTGCAACACACAAATAAATATCCTTTACAAAATCATTACAGCTTATACAACGCAGGTAGAAAAGCAATTTAACTTATATTAAAAAGGTTCATTTTTGATTAATCTTTTTTTCACAATTTTCAATAAGGTTCAAAAGTATTAGAAAAATGAAGTCTGTCTATATTTCAAACCTCTTTGAGGTCATTTCAGAGAACAACACATCCTAGTTAAGACTTTTTGTTTTACTGATTAAAGCTGTTGGAGTAAAGAGTTTAAAATACTGGAAATCCTGTATGATTCTTTCTCAGATAGAGAAGGTTTCCAAACATACCATTCAATGTAATCATAATCTCCAAAATAAAGTTGCAAAAAGTGCTCAGTAAGCATGAGGAAGTCATTTTAACGTCAGGGCCCTGTACCTGGTATAACGGGAAGCTTTTTATAAAGCTTAGACGAGTTAGAGACTTACGTGTCTGCAAGCCAGGCAATCAACCGCTGACTCCGCGTTAAACTGCTGGGATCTTTTAGTCTGTTAAAAAAAATAAGAATAAAAACAGTGCAAAAAGTTAAATCTTTTAAGTGTCAGCAAAACTTGACAAATGTTTAAACTGTGTAAAAGTTTGACAGTCTTTCATTTGAATGTGGGAAAAAGATGCACAGCTGAATCCACCTAGTGACTGAAGGAAAAGCACAGATCAGCATATTCTCAACTCAACTTTTACAGTTGTATCATCTCTTGCACTTTAATTCATTCATTAATAAATCCTCAATTAACAGAGTGGAGCCTCTAAAATCTGTTGCCTAAGCATCATCCTTATAACTCTTCTGTAACAACCACATAGGTAAATCACATAATCTTATTTGACATTGTTTTTTGAAAGTGGGATGTTAAGATACCCAACGTCTTTCTGATGTCTGCAACAGTTAGTATGCATCTCCACAAGATAACGCCAAGGTCAGAATTAGGGACAAAGAGTAGCAAACACTGGAAAATCCATTAAAACATCGAGTTCACAGCTTGGGACAAAGGAGAAGTCAATCCTAAACAAAGTTTAATGAAGACACAATATGTTTTGACTATCAGAGGAATCAACTTAAAGTCCAACTAGCAACCCCACTCAATGAAAACTCTCCAATACTTCAGCGCGCTTCTTGGGATCTTGTCAACATATGGAGTTTCACCACTGCAGTCAGAAACTTTTGCCTTACATGACACACTAATATGTCTGATAAAGACACATAATGTGACTGAAAAATTAAAAAGCATTTTTTAAATGTTGACCTTTTCTAAAAATGTAAAGCTTGATATAACTTTTAGGATTAGATTCACAGGTTTAACTGTGGCAAATCAAAATGATACATATTTTTAATAGAAATAAAATATGTATCATTTTGGTTTCCAGTTGGTTTTTTAAACTAATCAATCAGCTTTATAGCAATTTTTTAAAATAAAAAAACTTATGCACATTGTAGATATTTCTTCATTGTGCTCATGGGACAGAACAGCTAAATTTTTTTATTTATTGCGTCGGGGGGGGAAATGCTGTCACGACCCACTAAAACTTGTTAAACTGGTTATTTGCAATGAGATTTGAGTCACAAGAGAGACAAAATGTTTCTCTTTAGAACCATCTTCTCTTCTTTTAAAATGCTGTTCACCTCTCTGGAAATTGAATTTACCGTCCCTTCGTGTAGTTTTCCAGTTGGTTTCCCTCATGCAGTTCATCGAAACATTTCCTCAAATCAGCTCTTTTCTCAACCTCTGCAAGTACATAACTATATGTACTTATGTACTTACGGCATAAGTACATATACATATGTCGTATATGTACTTACTTAGTTAGCAGGGAGGGCATGGGGATCTCCAGAAACTGCTCCTTCAAGGGCACAAAGGGCAGGAGGCCGGTGTAGAAGAGCCCAAGAAGGTGCAGCACCCTGGGAAAACTAAACAAAACCGGAATATGGGGATTCTGAAAGGAAAAAAAAAATGGAAGAAAAATCTCAGTCAGATTCCATTAATGCAAAACTATCAAGTCACTCTGATTGACAAGTGAAGACAGGAACTTGTATGTTCAAAAGAAGCTGGGATGATTTCAGTATTTTCATGTTTAACTATGGTGGTTTGAGAAAGTATGGACAGAATTTCATACTACATCTAAATAAAGGACAACTAGATAAAAATAAACAAATATTCATTCAAGCAGCTTTACACAGAAGAGGTGGATTCCCTAATGGGTTTATTATATTGGTTAAGAAAAAGAAGATAACTTTCAGGATTTCTGGCAGATTTTTCTGCAAACTATCAGATGGAAGAGTGATTGGACAGATTCAAAGAGAATTTGAAAATACAAACAGTTTTTAATATCTATCCAGACACAGAGAAAACTTTAATCAAATTCCTCACATTTCCTTATTTTTTCAAGACTATGTATGAACCCTACATTTTCAGTATATAAAAGCAAAAAATGAAAAAAAAAAAAAAAAAAACATAAGTTGACTAAAACAAGGACATCATTTCATTGCAGTACCTCCTTGTAACATTTTTTGACAATATGGTTCCTGGAGTTGCCCCACACAGTCAGATCCTCTCTGTCGTACTTAACGACCAGCTCAGAAACCTGTAAAAATTAACACGTTTAAAACATAAAACATGTATGTTTTTCTACTGAAGAAATCACAGGACAACTTTTTCCTCCTTGTCCTTCTGTTCGGAATAAAAACATGTGATTTCAATTTCTGCTTGTTTAGTTACACCATTAATGACTCATTCTTCTAACAACACACAGTTCATTAGTTTGCTCAAACTCAAACTTTTACATCAATAAATAAAGACAAATGTAAGATAATCTACATTAAAATAGCACTGCATTATTTTTTGCTGTGTGAGAACTTGAGGAAAAAAGAAAGATGCACACACCTTCTTAATGAGTGTGTCGTTGTTGACCTTGATGTCGATGTTGATGGGAGTGTTTGGGAAGGCATCAAAGACATCCCTGAGGAGTGGGATACGTTTGTCCTCGCCGCCCTCGCAGAAACACTCTGGCCAGAGAAAGACAAGTCAAAGAACACAATCTGATTCAGCGGGAACTCAAAACTGTTAGCTCAGTTCCTCAGCAGCTGCATTTATGTACAGTACGTTGGTGTTTGCAGTCAGACACAATCCCAACTGTGAGAATTAGAATAACTTAGAGCGTTACTTATGACATTAGTGATGGATCTGCTGTTCTTACCCCTTTGAAAAGTTACACCCAGCTTGCAGAGATATGGGGGAAGTTCCTGCAAAAAGCACACAGCAGTGAAAAGTTTGCAGAAATTAAAATGAACGAACACAAATTATCACTTTTTTTAGACACGTCAAGCCTGTCATGTCTGTAAAGAGTGTCTACAATTTATAAATGCACTCATATAATTTATTCTTTATGTTTAGATTAAGAAACTTGAGTAAGCTGCAGACTGCTACTCAAGTGGCTTTCACTATTTTTCATTTCCACACTTAATTCAAATTATTTTGAATGCCTCCATTTTAAGCAGAGTTCTTCAAAAAAAAAAAAAAAGGTTGTGCTTCACTCCTGTTCCAGAACTTATCATACACGGGTTGAGACAATGAGATTAAAAACATTATTTTCAGGTCCTTGCTGTAATATTTGAGGAGAACCTATTTAAACATAATAACAGTGAAGCATCTGTTTTGAAGTTAACATTTAATTGCGAAACTATTTCATACTTTTTCACCTATACCCACAAAATCTGTGATAGCCTGACTTAGAAGGAAACCAAACTGCATACTACAGTATTAAATGTCTAGGAAGCTAAAGCTAATGTGATAAAAAAGTATTTTCTTTACAAACAAGATTGAGCTGACCAGCTGGTCATTAGCCATTCACTCACAACAAAGCTAAAGAGCCCTACATCTAAGGGAAATGATCTTCAGATCCACAACACACAACAATCTCCACATTTGTACATGACATGTACAACAACTTTAAAATAAATTCAGATTTTATTGGAGAAGCAATAAAATCTGAATTGGAAAAAAAAAAGAAATCAACCTTTAAATTTAATGCACTTATTCAGTGAAGACGAGTAGGGCTGAAACGATTCCTCGAGTGATTCGAGTACCTTGATTATTAAAATTCCTCGAGGAAAACTGATCTGCCTCGAAGCCTCGTTATATTATGTGTTATTTAGCGCACCGTGTTCCGGCCGGGACTTTATTTATTCTCTCACTTCCGCCTGAGTTGTTGACGAAAACTAAGTGTTAGCAGCATAACGTCCAGTTTTCAAGTTCGGCCTGGGAGGATTTTATTGAGTCATGATAATGTCCAGGTTTTTGTCTTTTTCCGGGGGACCAATAAGCATCTTAAAATGACGGCAGCGATGCCTGGAGTCCGGCGGGATTATT
>CAEGAE010087129.1:0-26685 GCA_903067095.1 Girardinus metallicus | reverse complement strand
CCTTCTGCTATATATATATATATATAGCCTTGATATTTAAAAATATGTTTTTAAATATCAAGGCTTTCATCATTTGTCTTAAAAGGAACATTGCAATATGGTTCATTTTAAATACACTAAAAGGACGTACAACATTGTCTGATTTCATGTTTATTACTTCTGTGCTTTTCATGATGACATCTTCCATGGCCCATTCCCTCATTGTGTTCCTCACCCTGTACTTTATTATTTGGCCTTTTATACTACTGAAGCTTGAAAAGATTTATATGTTGGTGTATTTTTGAGTGCTAAGGCTCAAATTTTCATTTATTTTCACTAAACCAGGGCTCTAGAGGATGAGGAATTATAGTCGCACAGGCTGCTTAATTTCTCAGCCGTGGGACTAAAAAAACAAAATTTGATCAGTCATTTGAGGAGAAAGCAAAAACAAAAGTCTCTGACACTGAAAGTCTTGCTATGGTTGGTTTGGCAAGACCTTTTGAATTCTCTTAAAATTGTAGATATCTGACTAGTTGTATCTGATTGTCTGCACTTTAGCCTTTGACGGCAGTTGTGTGTTAAATGACCGTTTGAAGGAATGAATAAAGGTATTTGGAGTCTCATTGACACTTTTCCTTTACATGTAACAGAAAGATTGTGATTCAACCTGACGATTCTTGTTTAGATGGTTTTCCACTGCTGACAGCGAATGGTTGACATCAAACTGACAGCCAATTGATCTTCTATCTTAATGACTGATGCCATTGGTCTGTGATGTAACTTACAGTGTAATTAAAAGCAGTAACAATTTGCTGCTGTTTTTTAAAAGTTTAGCTGCCATATTTCAAGAAAGTTTCAGATGTTTTAATGAAATAATTAATTGCCTAGCGTCTTTTAATTTAATCCTCTGAGATCAGCTTGTCATTACTAAACTGTGTGCGTCTGCAGCGGCGGTGTCGAAAGCATATGCCGCACTACTTCAAGTGATCCATCATCTGATTGGTGTGTTAACCGGCGTGGTGAACATGTGTATTCGTTGCTGTCCCTACAGATTGCCGTGAGATCCTCCTACCACTGATGACGGAACAGCTGAAGTCTCACCTGGAGAAGCAGGAGGAGCCGAAGGCTTGCTGCCAGCTGCTCAGTGACATCATGGAGGTGCTTTACAGGAAGGACGTGGTGAGAAACACAACACACATGCATGCCATGCTTTATTCTCACCAGAGGTAATTAAATGTCAGAGTGCACTGTATTTAGGATCATCTTTCCATTATCTTCGTACAGTTTCACCACAGCATTATGCTGCCACAGTCATGTTCTACCACACACTGGGCTTTACATCTTGGCCATAAAGTTCAGTGCAGTGTTTTCCAATATTATCCCAAGATTGTCTAATGTTGTAGAGCCCTAGTTTTTATTCTTAAAGGGAGAGTTTTATGTAAAATCAATGTTATAATATTATTCTCTCATCAAAAAACATACCGGGAGTGTTGCCTTGATTCTTTCATGCATGTTTGTGAAATCCTTGAATTGCCTGTGGCAATCATTTGGCAGTTCCTTAACACTTGCTCTTTCCACAAAGCTCTTCCTCTTACAGAACACCTTTCTATTGGCCCTTTCTCACTCAGCTGCTGCTCCTTCAGACTAGCAGCAGCAGTAATTAGCAAACATCAAATGGAACTGAGTTTATCATCCAAACTATTTTTCAACTCAACGCTTCTAAGAATGTTTGTAGACGACATAATGGAAAGGTATTGTTGTAGTGATGTGCTGAAAGCAGAGTGTTGGAAAGAACAGGAACTTCTTAAGGAGACACTGGCCAAGTTGTCAAATTGCAAAATCAAATTTCTTTTAAGTAAAGTTTGACAGGTACAGCATTCTCAAAACAACTGATGGTAACAGTTACTTGGTTGTGCTATAAAAAGTCACGCTATGTGCCTGGACAATGCATATTGCTTTGATTACTGCTTGAATAGTTGTTGATGCTCTCTAAATTATTTCTCGGATATAATGGAGGGAAACATTAACACTACAAATGGCTAGTGAAAGAACACAATAATTTCTGCTTTGTCTCCTGTAGAGCCAGAGAATCTTAAAGCAATCGTTAAATAATAATGCAGTTTGTTAAAAACAATTAGCATTTAAAAGTTCCTGGACCACAAAGTAATGCTTTTTAATTGACAGCCGTATACATTGATATTAATACCCCAAAAATGGCTTCATTTAATACATTTCTAGATTGCTTCCTTCATTCCTATTGATGAACTACCAAATTAATAATGGATTTTAGTACAGATCTTCTCCCATCCCTCATACTTTCACATTCCTTCTTCGTAAAAATGCCCTGGATCTTGCATGCTCGAATAGTTAGATCCACACACACACAAACAAATACTCAGCTGCTGTGTGAGTGTGTTTGATCGTTTTCCATGCCCAGACTCCTGATGTCCTCCCCTAGACCCTCTCAGACTCTTGTCATTGATCATCACGATCCGCCCTCCCACACTACACTTTGCTGGGATTATCTGCCTCTCCCACTCTCCTCCAGCTTTTAAACTCCCTCTGCTGCTTTACAACAAATATCACCTTCCTCTCAGAGTCTCACTTTCTCTTTCATATCTGTCTGGTGCATCAATAAAGCCAAAGATTTCCCAGACTTACAAACACAGATAGGAAAAAAAAGAACAGGGGGCTATCTTAAGACTGGATCACAAACCCTGCGGTATGGAGTACCAGCAGATCCTCCGACCACATCAGTTGTGGAGATCTGTCTTTGATATCAGTAACTCTGAGACGGACTGAGAAAGTAAAACTAACAGCAACTAGACTGTTGCAGATGGTGTAACAATAACTGGACAAAGAAAGGCACCAAAGCATATGAGAATATTTCTGTTTACTCAAATTTCCCATTTAGCAGAATGAAAAAAAAATTATATGTATAGTGAATCGGACACTTTTCGTTTACTGCAACTTTACCATGTTGCAGTAAAGTTGACCTCATTTTCCAACTGAGAAGCTGCCTAAGAGTCCTACTTTCTGAAAAATGTAAGTGAAACTTTCTTGTTTGAAAGGTAGCATGTTCAGTGGCTGCTTTATATAACTTTGTGAATGTGTAAAGCTTTATATATCTCAACAAGGGATTTGGGGTGCATTCACACCAGCCCTGGTTAGTCTGATTTAATTAAACTCTAGATTGTTTTCCTAGAAAGTTCAGTTTGTTTGCGAAGGTGTGAATTCAACAGTCCAACTCAGGATGCATACACATCTATAATATGATCTCAAATTTCTTTGCACTGAAAAAGTGGTATAAATCCAAACTTTACTTGGAATCTTTTACAGGTTTCTGGCTCTAGTGGTCTTAATTTACAGAAATCAACAAATCTGATAGTCTAGGAGTCCAACACCACACTTCTGCATTGAGGATTAATGGCCCCTTTATATGGATCTCCTGCTCTATTGCTATGCTATGCGCCACCCTTGAAACGTCTTGTTAAATGTATTATTTACTACTTGATATCGATCAGTGTTTCATAGAATTTATCACTAGAAATATAGTTTAAAATTATGCTACTCCTTCTAAAATATGTTTATATAAGGCTTTATACTAATTTTTCAAGATTTCTTTCTCGTCAGCTTTGGTTCACTCCTCAGAAAGATGCAATGAGTAATACAAAGAAAAACAAGCCAGATCTGCCTCAAGCAGATAAATGGGACAATGCAAAAATAAAACGGAAAGTGCACCGGGCAAAGGTTTTCCTAGCTCATAAGGGGTTTTTGGCTCTATGTTCTTACACTTTATATTCATACCGTAATATATTTAGGCTGCATTCTATTTCCAATCTATGTAGAAATTCAAGAAATACTTATTTTAAAACTTTTGTCAGTGATAGCAGAACAAAAGTCATTAATGTATTATGTCTGCATAACAAAGAAATAATTTACTCTTACGCAGCCAAAGAATTTTAGCTTTTTGTATTATCATTTTCCTCTGCTGTGATGTCTCTATTCTGATGGATATTCCATTGTATTCTCTGCAGGGTCCCACCCAGTGGCATGTTCAAGTTATCATGGAGAAGCTGCTGAGGACAATAAACAGGACAGTCATCTCCATGGGCCGGGATTCTCCTCACATCGTAAGTTTGTCAGTCGCTGATAGCATCAGCAGGACAGTCCCATCTCCATGCCTTCTTGTTTATTTTTGTAGGTTCATGCATAAATAGACACATACATGTACATAAATATGCACTTATCAGCTCTTAAGTCTGTATACTATAGACTGTGAAACTCCATAAAGCCCAGAACTGCTTCAGGCTGAAACGGTCTACCTCTGCAGATTCCTTTCACATTCCTTCTTCGTAAAAATGCCTTGCATCTTTCTCTAGACACGACTATATCTGAATGTGTGTTTTGCCTGAGCTGTTGTGTTTTTTAAAGTATGGCTTCCTTGTCTAAGTGTCTGATCCTCTTATTAGTGCACATCTAATGCTGCGCTCTGTAATCTAATTACTGTATCCCTCTGTTATCCCCGTGAGCATCCTTCTTACAGCCCCTCTCCGTCAGAGCTTCATAGTGGTTAATACACTTATCAGTATCTGTGTAAAGACAAGGTCTGTCTTTGTAGATTCCACTTGTTCGTCAGGCCTGAAATTCAGCCGCCGATATTGTTTGGGTTGCATTTTTTGCATCATATAGATGCTTATCTTCTCTCTTTAGGTTATAGTTTGGTAGTTAACATTTTTTTATACGCCTTTTTTGTTTTTGAGATTTTGCGTTAGCAATCTAGAAATACTTCTATGCCTGCATAAATAAAGTTACATGCAATGATTCTTTTAGACATCTGAGACTATCTGGAGACAGGAGAAGCTGTTAATTTGAATGCTGGTTGGACAAACAGCCGAAGGTCAGCAACTTTTTTGGGTGTTTTGCCTCAGCTAGAAATTAGAGCAGAACAACCAGTGAAACCTTTTGCACTGACTGATAACTGCACCACCACACAGTCTGCTCAAGTTTGGGGAATTACTTCCTTTTTTGCGGGTAAAGATAAATTTTTTGCAGGGTCCATAGCTTTTCCTTCTTTTTGTCTTTCAAACTGTCTAATGGCATTCCCGGCTATGCGTCGAGCTAATTTTGTAGATTGGAAGCCCTTTGTAGGGTAACAGATTGCTTGTGTGCATCAAGCTGAATAATGTGAAGCTAATGAAGCTGTGAGTTCAGCTCAGACTGCCCTCTTATCCATTTGTTTTTTTCCTCGTCGGAGATTTAAGATTCCTGATTGCTCTTTCTTTGCAGTTTTCCAGGCTATTCATGGCTGTGTCGGAGATTGAACGCTTTTCTAGTCCTGTTTGGCTCATATTCAAAAAGTTTGGAAAGTGGAATTTCAGAAAAAGGCTTTATCCTCTGCAGTTACTTTTCTTTGCAGTTGGAGTTTCATATCTGATCTTGTATTTAGATATGGAACTCTCCTTCCATTTTGTCTAACAGGCTGTCAAGATGAGGAAAAGTTTCCTCTGCTGCGTTACTGCTGTATTATACTAAGTGCATCTATTTCGGCGTTCCTCCCAACCTGTGGTAGAGGTCAAACAGTGTTGCCTGCTTCCAACGGCTGTCGCTGATTGGCACCGTCGGAGACCAGCATCTTTTTTTTTTTCTTTTTTTTTTTTTCAGTTAATGAAACTACTCCTCTCTGATGTTCTGTGGCCCCTAATGAAATGATCTGCTCTGTATACAAATGCTGCTGCTGCTCTCTGACTCCGTTTTTATTTTGTCCCTTCTGACCCTTGCCTTTCGTCAGCTGATTTCTCATTTTCAGACTGGTCATTGCACTTGACTGCGTTGACATTTCTAAATACCCGAATGGCATTTTGCATCAGTGTGCAGAATCCTTTTATGCGATGCGGAGTTAGAGGTCACGTCAATGTCTGTAGTTTACATAATAAAACAGCATTGAAATTAAGTCTGTAAATCATGACCTGATGATCAATGGGATTAGCTTGAATTTTTATGAGCTTTGGGAGAGCCTTCCCATCAAAGTTGCAGTTGCTGCATTTGGATGGCGCTGCCTCGTCTGCAGGCAGTGCTGCTGTTGCAGCTACTGCCGACCTTGTTCTTCTGAGTGGCAGCCTCTTACATTTAGATTTATGCATTAACTTTCTGCTCTCCCCCCACTGTGGTGGACGCAGAATGTTGATGAGACCGATCGCAGCAACGACTTTGTGGGGTGGCGCTGGTTTTGCTGCGCATTGTCACTGCAGAGCTACGCCTGTTAGCGACTTAGACACAGCACCGTCATACATTTGATTCATTGGACATCCTAGCGGGGCCTGCCTTTTGTATTCACGTCCACCCTCGCAAGTGGCTTTGAAACGAGCCTCTTTGAATAAATTTACATAAGGATAATAGGAGAAATGTGTTGCCAGGTCCTGCTGAAATCGCCAAGTTTTACCTTTATGTTCTTGAATAACATTTTCCTTTGCTGTAGGGATGGAGTGAACCCACACAAAAGCAATCTGTGTCTTCTGTCTTCCTGGCTGCTTAATAAGTAACACACTAAACCTGACCATTAGGGGGAATTGCCAGTGGTGAAATTGCTTGTCAACATCTGTTAAATTCTAATAAAAAAAACAGTAGCTTCATAAATTGAGCTTTGGATTTCACTGAATCACAGTGGGCTACAACTCAGATGGAGTAGAAATATACCAGTCATCAACGGTGCATTGTACTGTACAGTTATAATTAAAACACTTCAAGACATAAAATAATGAATTTCTAATGCTGGATTTCACAAAAACACTAAAGTTTTAAGCTGAAACAAACAAATAAAAAAAAAAGAATAAATGTATTATGTCTGCATACACTTGAATAGTGGCACAGTTATCACTGCTGCTGTGGCAAGAATTCCCTAGGTTTGAATGCCAGCCTGGGGTGTTCTTGTATTGAGTTTGCATGTTCTCACTATGAATGGGCTTTCTGCTTCCTCCCACAGTCCTGAAATATCTATGTGGCACTAATTGAGTCTAATTCGTTTCTTTAAGTTGCACTAAATGTACCTGTGCAACATTGTCTGTCCTTTCTCTGTTTTCCTGTGATGAACTGAAGATGACTAGTACAAGTGAGATTCAGAAAAACAATGAGACTTTCAAACTTATAGGTTGAGCCAAGTTTTGACTGGACGATGGTCCACCCTCAATGACGGATATTAATGTGGATGCAGAGGCTGAAACAAGTGGTGACAAGGATGAGGGTCATCTTCAATATTTAAGGTGGCCCAACTCTACTCTGAAGCTTTTTATTGCAACACGTTTACCATTGAAACATGTCATGATTTGCTCATTTAACCTCAACTTGTACCATCATTGAAGTAAAAAAAAAAAACAAACAAAAAACTTACAAATGCAATAAAATTATATTAATAAAGATCGTGGAGGATTTAAGTTAGCAACTTATGCATATCTCAATCAGGTGTTGTGTTGTCTTTCATGTTGTAATTTGTGTCTTACGTTGTATCTGTTGGACCTTCATAAGTCTGTCTGCTTGGCAGGTGTGGTGGGATTTTTGATCCTGCCAGGAAGCTAAAAAATCGATGGCTTCAATGTTTTTTTGTAGCAAATTATCTGGAATCTTCGCTGTGTTCTTGACATGTGGCCTTTTTTTCCACAGCTGTGTGGTATAACAGTAGACAACCCTGAAGTATAAACAAGAATAAAAACAGAGAGAAAGATACAAATAGTCCTACTTGGAGTACATTAGCTATACATGACAAAACTGTCTTCACATCAGTTTGTTTAATGTCTCTGAATAACGTTTTTGGACTGTAGAATCAGTTTTATCAAGCTGGAAAAATGTACTTGCATAAAAATAGACAACAAATTGAAAAACCTGCTGTTGCGTTTTGTTTTAAACAAGCAAAATTTCAAATTAAGTTATTTTTAAAGCAGCATTTGGCCGTCAGGTTTATGAATTTTTATGGAAAAATTCAGGGACATAGATTGAGATGTCGGTTGTCATACAAGCATTTCTCTTATTTAGCAACAGTGAAGCACACCATGCGTATGGACTGCTGCACTCCCGTGGAATTCTCCTGGAGGTTTCCCTGCAGTGTGCAGAGCTGCAGGGGAAGAACCCTGTGTTATTGATTGACAGTACTGGGTGGACTGGCTATAAGAGCTGGTGCTTTTCTTCTCTGCTGCATGCTCTCTGGATAAACAGCGTTCTGCAAAGCATCTGTTTCATTAAGCCTAGTTGGATCAGGATACTCCTCCTGTTTTAATCTTGTTTTGTTCCTCTTCGTCTTTTATGAGTTTATGTCTGTTTCTGTCCAAACATATCTGTTCACTTCTTGCATTTTTCTGCCTGCGCGCGCTCCCCCTCTCCCTCCTCCTCCAACTCTCTCCTGCTGGCCAGACTGCTGCAGAGCTCACAGAAAAGAAGCATAGTGAGATATGGCGATGCATCATAATGCCTCAAACACCTTGTTATCACTCACTAGACCTCTTCTTCCTGATTCTCAACCACAGGTTTGAGAAATGTAGCCTTTCTGAGAGAACTCTGAAACCAGCTGACACCGTTAAGCCACTAAGGGCAATGTGTAAAAGACAGTAAGATGTCATGTTTGTACTACTGTGCTTTATACAAGCACTTAAAGCAACAGCCCCATGGTGACACTCTTACTGTGACTCAGAGGAGGAGTGTTGCCCTCCAGTCAAACTACCTAGCGCTTCTACACAAGAATCTCTTTGCCTCACTGCGTCTCTGGGGCATTTGTTCAGAGCTTTGTCCTCTGCTTGTCTCTGGTTCTAGTTGCACTTTGTTTCTGGTCCAACCGCATTACGGTTTTGATGTCCTCAAACAGGCTCCGAGGCAGACACAAGCGCTGCACTGCTCATCCCTTCTGTTGCATTCCACTCTCGTTTCCTCGCCACCGCGCCACATCAAAGACACAGCAGCATTCCCAACCTAATCTTCTGCAGGTTATCACATAGAAAATCTTTTCTTTTGTTTGTATACGTACATTTGCAGACTCTTCTCTACAGATGAGATTTCACAAGGTTTCCTCACTAAAAGCACAACTTATTTTTCCTAGTTAATTTTCTGCAGCTTTTCAGCCTGCAGATGGCTTGGCTCTGATTTCAGCTCAAAATATTAAAAAAATTTGATACAAAATTAGTTGAATGAAAATTTGTTTTGTCTTACTGTGTTTTGATAATTTGATTTGCAATTTGCTCAAACTTGTGTAATGTGTGATTGATGCTGTTGGACAGCATTTTAGCATCAAGACATGTGTTTGCATGC
Source organism: Girardinus metallicus (assembly GCA_903067095.1). Classification (NCBI taxonomy): domain Eukaryota; kingdom Metazoa; phylum Chordata; class Actinopteri; order Cyprinodontiformes; family Poeciliidae; genus Girardinus; species Girardinus metallicus. The sequence continues at coordinate 17,418 of CAEGAE010087129.1, read as the reverse complement.
TTTAGTAATGAAACAGTCTTCAGTTTTTGAGAGCTGTGTAGATGTCTTGTTTTTATTTTTTCCATTTTTAGAATAATAAATAGCTTTATTTTAAGTCTTTTTTCTTTAAAAACAGTATAAAACAAAGTATTGCACATAATAAATCAATTGCACTTCTGTAAGGTACAGATAAACATCTAGTTCTTTCTAAATGCTACAATATAACTACTGAAAGAAACCAACCTGGCATTTTCAAAAGTGAATCACACGTAACCAACAGAATGCAGCATGTTTAAGCTTGTGAAGATTGAACCAGTCATGTCTTGTTTGGAAGATGGTCGTTTTTTCCCTTGACACAATTTGGATACATTTCCTCTTCTTTGGGGCAGTGCTTTTGCTTTTCAATGTGACTTTGATGAAACTGGTAATTTATTTTGTTCGGTTTCAAATACTGACTTCCTAACAGTGTTAGCCTTGTTTGGTGCTGAACAACATATTTATGCAAACAGGCATGGGCCGGCTTTAGATATTATACCTCTATATTTGGCCTCTAAATACTTTGGCAGAATGATCCTTTATGCACCTTTTGTGTTTCAAATCAGATAAAAGGTTTGGATATCTTTTTTTGACGCATAAGTCTTTTGGCATGTTTTGAAGGTGTACTTTTCAATTCTCTTTCATATACTGGAAAGTGGCCCATGCCTATATGTAATATAATAAATGCTTGCAATGTTTTAAATGAACCCTATGTAGAATATCTACATGAATTGCCTGTCAAGTAGATTCAAGACATTTAAAAACTAAAAGAGGTTTTTGTAGTTCTTAAAAAGTGTTTCTTGAAAAATTTAGAAAATAGCCCTGGAAGTCCAAGGCTTGTAAAAAGCATGCAAGGTCTTACGCCTGCCACCCTGCATGGTAGGAGCCCTATTTATGATCAGTCTTGTAGGATCGGTGTCAGTGGCTGGAGCTGATATGAGACACTAAAGTGATACAATCACAGCAATTTTTCTCTTATTCCTCACATGTGCTAAAAGCAACTTTATTTCCTTTTTCATGTGTGTGACATATATATATATATATATATATATATATATATATATATATATATATATCTATGGATGCTTCTGACCCAAAGTTTACATACACTCATTGGCGTTTTTGTCATATTAATTTTGGATTTTCAGTGGGTTTTTTTTTTTTTTTTTTTACTGTTTTTACAAAGTGCAATGGTTATGTTTCAAAAAAATTAAGAATTGGCTGCACAAGTTTGAATTAATTGTGGATTTTGAAAGGGTCAAATTTATACATAATGTTAACATAATGTTATGTTATATATAGGGCTGTTGTAAACAAATATTTTAGTAATCGAGTAATCTAACGATTATTCTTATGATTAATCGAGTAATCGGATAAAAAAATAAAATATTGGTAAATTTGGCATAACACCGGTGTTACTACCGGCTATCAATATCAGTCCAATTTTTCATTTTTGTGCATTCCTAATAGCTACTTTTTTGTAGTTTAGAAAACTACCTGTAACAATAATAGCTTATTTTCTAAGTTAACCTGAAGAAAAGTTATACAAAGATCTGAAATTATATTCAATTTAATAATAAAGAGGCAGGCTCACAAATACGCTTATAAAAGATGTCTATGATCCAGCTTTTAGTTTATGTATTCATCTTCAGCCAGTTTAATAGATGAACTATCACCTTGCCTCATACCTGTTAAGCTTTAGTTTTGAGAATACGGAAAATGTCGCCTGGAGTGGTGGTGGTGACGGGGCAGGGGGTGTTCGCCTCTAACATACGTTCGTTAGAGGTGAACGAACGAACGTAAGATGGGGATGGAGGGGAGGAAATAGACTGGGGACAGACCGGTAGACATGGGGACGAAAGTAAGAATGGGGGGAAGCAATGCGGGATATTTACGGCACCTTCGTTCCTCACACTCAAAAACTCATCTACCAGCCATATACCGCCACGATGATTTCCGCCACCTGTTTGTTGAGACTGGAATGATATGAAATGTATTGTGTGGTTCGTCCGTAACGTTACACTTACACTGTAATCATCAACTACTCAGCTGCCCGCTGTGTTCAGTCTATCCGCTCACCTGCAGCGCTCTTCTTACCGTTCACTCTGAACCAGCAACTCCCAGAGGAGAAAGGCTCCCGTAGTCCAGGCATCGCACGAGTCATTTTAAGGATGCTTATTGGTCCCCCAAAAACGAAGAAAACCTGGGCATTATCATAAATCAATAAAATCCCCACGGGCCGAACTTGAAGATGGGACATTATGCCGCTAAAACTTAGCTTTCGTCAACAACTCAGAAGCGGAAGTCAGAGCTCCGCTCAACGGCAATAATTTTCTCACCGGAAATAATAAAACATAAATTAACGAAGCTTTGAAGCAGGTAAATTTTCCTCGAGAAATTTTAACAATCGAGGTACTCGAATCATTCGAGGAATCGTTTCAGCCCTAGTTATATATTTTGAAAGAAAATTGTTGGGGTGGAAAAGAGAACGAGAACATGAGGAGAGGAACCAGAGCTGCTCTGTAAACTGTTTTGACCCTCTTCAAAATAAGAGCATGGATGTAAAATCTAACTATTTAAAGTATTCTTAACAGTTGATAACTTCAGTGTCAATAAAGATCTTGAAATTTATTCAACTGAGGTTAGAAAACAACCAAGTAAATCAGCAGTTTAGAATTTATCTGTAAAAATTCATTTAAGGGAAGCCAAGTGTGCTAAACATTTTCAAAGTTATCAAAAGCACTAAAAAAGGCAATGAAAAGGTCCACAGTAAATTTAAACTTGTGCACCAAATTAATGCTTTCATTAATTATTGGACCACCATTCCACCTTGAATCCAGAAGTTCAAATTCATCACTAAAAACACAAAATATCTGACATTCAAGCAAACGATGACGACACAAACTGCTGATCTACAGTGTAATCTTGCGATTTTTTTGGTGGTTTCAGTGACTCAGTGCACTATGAGTTTACTGAAAACTATATTTGATGGATTAAAAGGAAAGTACACAATTCAGCCCACCTTTTGCTTTAGTTCAAATAAATATAATTATTTTCACCTTAAAGTGGATTTATATACTTAGATATATATTTATATAGAAAAAAGTAGAGTGACATTTATTTCCCAATGTTATTAAGAAAATAAGTGGTATTTATTCATTATTTTCTCCAAAGTCATATGTTCTTTTGACACGTTTTATCAATGAAAAGAAGGTTTATCACAGAAGTCCAAACAAACCGCTCCAGCATTTCTCCTTTAGGTCTTTTGCTAATGAAAATACTCAGTCCATCATATATTGTTGGTACAAGACGATCAAAAATGATTCTCTCCTGTTACTTCTGGAGAGACGGTATCCTGAAAAGTATTAATTGTGCTTTGCAGTACAATGATATGCTGTTTATGTAGGCCTTGGTGCTTCAGCATTGAGTGATATGCCTCTCCTGGAGACTCAGAGGGAAGAGAAAATCCCAACAGCTGAATAGAAACATGGCGGACATCGCTCCATCAACATGAAACGGGAACAGGTCTACATCAGTTATAAAAAATAGAAGCCAGGAAACAGCGGCAAGTAAGCTTGTCTCCTCGTCTTGCTGATCTTTGAATATGTTTCCCTGTTGTTGTTTCAGGAAATTAGGCAAAGTTATGACTTATTCCATTTTTGTTGGGCATGACCGTGTTAATTATCCATGCAGTCCAGGCTCCATCACTTCTCCTGCCATCTAGGTATATCCAGAAGTCTTCATTAAAAGTGCCCACCAGGTCTATAAAATCCTTCAGGTTGTAAAGACATTTAGATCCTTGCTTAAATCCTTTGTCAGTTTTAGGGTTCGGAGACGATCGTGCAGCTCTCACAGGAACCAAAGTTTCCAGCGGGCATGCTTCTTGGATTCAGCTTTGGACTTGCGTTTTGGGGTGGAGGTGAAGGCCTCCTGGGGGTAAGGCAGGGGAGGGAAGTGGGAGTCCGTTGGAGGGCAAAGCCTTTTCATCAGTGGCTGTAGCTTGTCCTCCTGCAGCTTGAAGTCCAGTTCCACACTAAAGGAACAGAAAAAGACAGAAAATCAGCGTGCATGATTTTATCTTAAATAAAACCAACTTTAGGCCGTTTTTGAGTCTTGGGTTGTATTTAAGTAACTTCTTCACTGCAATAAATTAGCAGAATTGCTCTGAGTAATTAAATCAACAACTGATCACCTGAGCGGATTTATTAGAAATATCACAGGTGCAGCTCATTAAATCGGGAATATCATGGAAAGTTAATTTATTTCAGCACTTCAATTCAGAAATAGAAACTCATATATATTAAATAGACTCTTGACAATCCAAGTAATGAATTTTAAGCTTAGATTTTGGTGATTATGACTTCCAGCTAATGAAATCCCTAAATTGAGTTTTTCTTATTTTATTTTTTTATAGAAATTACTGTATTATATTACATAAGAGAAAAAAAATAAAACCAGAATTTTTTATTGCCTGCTTTATTACTTACACAAAAATGGGGGATCCTGACCTGACATTTGTCCAGCAAGTTTTCACTGCTGCCTCCACAAAGAGAATAAGCCCAATGCTCTTTTACCAAAAAAGATGGTTGTTGGCAGGGGGTTTTGTGCAAACATATCAATAGAAAGTTAAGATGAAGGAAAAACTGTGGATAAAAGAAGAGGTGCTCAAACAACACTGACAAGTGCAACCTTTAGAGGAGTGAAAAGCACACTTTAAGCAGTCCAATGAGATTGACAAGATAAGGACTGCTTTTTTTTCATTAGCTGTCAGCCATAATCTTAATAATTCATGCCAATAAAGTCTTATTTTTATATGAAGTTAGATGTACTTTTTGATGATTCATTATGATGCTCTTGTAAATGTCACACATGGACATAAATGCTAGTATTTTAGTGGCGATGACTCATCCTAGAAGAATTGAAACATTTATTTTTATTTTGATATTTACTACTCTAAATAGGGAAACAGTTTCCCATTGCTGCAGTTGTTGCATGTACTAATGCATTTTTGGCTGCAATATTGCTCTTACATCCATATTAAGCATTTCCAGTCTAACCTTTTCTCACTTGACCTCTGCAGTTCATCTGTCACACCAGCGCTTAGCCTGGAAAGATGCCCTGGGTTTTCATTTGCTTTGTTATTATAAAATAGCAGAGGAACCAAATGAGTGTAGTTTTGATTGCACCATTCAGGGTATTTCTACTGCTGTCTCAGATTGGTGGAGCAAGAAGAGTGTTTCGTCAGTATATTTCCGTATCAAGCAGTTGGTCACAGGACAGAATGCTGGAATGCAAATTATTTGATTTGCTGAATTCTGTGGATGGCCTTGTGATTCCTCAAAATATTTCGAAAGATGATGGAAAATTTTAGCGATTGAATATGTTGGGAATTGCTGGGCACAAAGCGCAGAGCCGTGTCCTTCTTAGCAGTCCGTCACATTTCCCCCAAAGCCCTGGGGAATTTATCCGGAGCAATCATTGTAATCCGACGCCCACACACATCTGACCACTAGGTTCTGCTAAGTAAAACTCAGATTACAGCCACAGCTGTGGCAAGTGTGGGGGCTTTAATCTGCTAAAGCTATCTCCAATCACTACCTGAGTCGGTCTTACTGGGGGGTGACAGACTGAGTTACATAACAGCTGCAGGGTGACTGCTCTGGTTTTTATTTAAATGCAGTTCATCCATTATCATTTTCAGTAAAAGTTTTCATAATCAACATTGATGCATCTACTATTGATTAGAGCAGGCATAAATGTGGGCGTTTGACAATGAGCGGATTGAATGTTAATTTCTTGAGCTTGCACTCAGCACTTTGCTTTTGTTTGACTCAGGCCAGCTTTAATCAATAAATCACTGGCTGGTAATTACATTGGTGTAAATTCACATTTGCTGTCTGCTTGTATTTGTCCATCCACATTTGAAAGTATGTGAACAGATTCAGGTTGTGTATTGGTACACAGAAAAAGATCGACCAGTATAGTCTTGACATAAAAACTGAGTGGAATGTTAATCTCTTGCTAATAGAAACAATCTAGTTCTTCACTTCAAATGAGCAACTCATCACTTTTTGCTGCTGATTTTTCAGGGTTATAATAATCTCCATTTTCTAAACTTTTACACAAAGTTAGAGAATTTAAGTACTGAAACATTTGATTGGTAATTTATAGAAAAGAAAAAGATTGAAAGTGCAAGATGGCATACAGACTTTTAAATCCATTGTCTTATTATTTAAACCATTGAATGAACTCTGGTGGAGCACCACACGGAATATTAAATATGATACAAAAGCCACAAACAAAGTAGCTCTTGCAGTATAAAAAGAATCATCAAAAATTCAATCAATGAGTCTCTCCCCAAATGTAAAAGTGAGCTGTTGATGAGGCAATAGAATGAGAATTTCATTTAGCCTTTTAAATCTCTTAAAAACTTTGTTAATGCTGTTTGAAAGCACAAAGAAGCTGATCTCATTACCAATTTTTTTGGGAGTAAAGTAGTTTTATTGCTGTGCCATTTTGTGTGGGATGCACACACACCCATGTACGCACACGCACATACACCCATACGCACATACACACACACACACATCACAAAGACAGACGAACAAAAAAGTATGAGATTTACCCAAGCTGGTAAAGGAATTTCCCTGCTCTACCATGTGAGCATCAAACACTGGACACGTTAGTGTATCTATACTTCTTTAGCAGTGGGTTCTAAAAAGTTTTTGTGAATTTGTATTTTATTGTTTGGTTATTTCAGAAATACCTACATCATTCCTACAGCATGATGTAGGAACATCAGCATGTCATGTCCATGTCAATCCTTTTACAAAATAGGATTGACAGTTCCATTCACTTTTATTCAAAAACAGAAGTAAAACAAACCACCTTAAGAGTATTAAATTTCATTTTCACAAAGTAATGCACAGTCATGTAGACGTAATGGAAACACATTTTACTGCATAGAATTGACAAAGCGATCCTTTTGAAGTAAAATGTGATATTTGAAGATAAATATGTTTTCCTACTCACAAGATTTTATCACAGTTTGGTCTCAATTCTTTTCCAAGGACACCTAATAAAGTAATTTTTATGTTTTGATAGACATCTGCTTAATCCTAGCTCTATTTTTGGTGTGATATTTTAACACGCTTATCAATTGCTTAGCTTTATGCTCTAATCTGTCAGACATAACAGACAAACCGAACTCTTAGAGTTCAGTGTAACATTAACAGCAGCATATATAACATCATGGCTATCCTTTTTTATAAATTCTTCTATGTTTGTCTCTTAATGGCTTCACAGCATTTCCATATAGCATCAGCAAAGCAAGATGGATACTGGTGCACATTTCATTAATCAGACAAGTTATTATATCTAAAAAAAGACCTTTTCATGCTAAATAAGTCTTTTTGATGTAACACTATACAGGGAATAAACTTCTGTTGATCTTAATGTGGTAGTGGACCAATGTGCAGTGAGCTTTACAGACTTGCTCTGCCACCATGGAAACAAGCAGTTTCACTTAATAAATAAAATAACAATTGTTAGCTAGTGCAGTTATTACCGTTTCATAATACAGTTTTCATTTGTAATATCTTGGTCAGAATAGACATCATTAATTACAAATTAGCGACTTTGTATTCCTCAGTATATTGATCAATCCAAACAAAGTTTTAACCCTGTCAGTCACACCCACAGCTTGAGCTAAAGGGCTCACTGAGACATGAGTGCTGCTTTAAAGTGTAGAACTTGACGTCTAAGCTTAGTACATCTCAATTTTCATTTAATTTCAGTTGATGTTTTTGACACTTGTCACTAAGGCTGCAGGATATACGCATCAGATGAGTGCCACAGTTCAAACGTACACAGTGTTAAAAGATTTTGGGTGGATATACAAACACCAGACTGAAGCAAATTGATTTCACATACAACGAGTAAATATTCATTACAAATATGAACATATGATCAAGGTCTTGTTCTTACTCAAGGCTTTTTGAAAGACCAAATGGTCTTGCATAAAAATATTGTGTCACAATGATATGTGTGCCTCAGAGAATGGTCTGACAGCACCAGTTATTACATACAGAGACGGAAATAATGTTGCCGGGGTTTATTTGCATTCATAAAATCTGTCACATATCAGCATGCAGCAAAAAGTCCCTTGAAGAATAGTCCTGGTGGAATTTTTTTTTTTTTTTTTTTGCAAATGTGTAAGAGCATATGTTGTTAGGAAGCATATACTATAAGGATATTGGTGGCTCTTTGCAAGCATTTCAGTTTTAATATTAAAAGCATTTTAACCTCATGAATGACATAATGAGGCCAAATCTAACCCAGTTTCTTAAGCAAATCATCAGCCTATTGTTGATTAAATTTCAGTTTCGTTTCTTTTTTTGATTTTTTTTTTTTATGGATCTTTTTACACAATATACATAAAAGCAGTTCAACCAACAAAGTAGGTTGGTAACCAAGTTATGAGACATTTCCAAAAAAAGGGGGAAGGATTTAAGCTCGTTACATTTTGCAGTAGTGATTACAGTGAGTGAAGGAACCCTCGGGAACATCGATGAGTTTGTAAATTGCTTTACAAAATAAAATTGACAAAAAATTAGATGACATGAAATATTCTTGAGCACAGATCAATGTTACTCAATCCCAAAAAATCCCCCACATCCTACCAATTTTGTCTTAAGTGTAGGCCTGTAACAATTCCTCGAATGACTTGAGTACCTTGATTATTAAAATTTCTAAAAGCAACGCGTTTACTTTCACCTATGAGTTGTTGACAAATACTATGCTGGCAGCATAATCTCCAATTTTCATGTTGGAATCCAGGGCATTTTATTGATTGATAATAATGTCTGGGTTTTTATGTTTTTTATTTTTTGTTGTTTTTTTTTGAGGGACCAATAGGCATCCTTAAAATGACTGGTGTGATGTGTGGAATAGGACAGCCTTTCTCCTTCTGGAGCTGCTGCCTAGTGGCTGGTTCGGAGCCACTAGGCTGGCGGTAAAGATCGCAGTGGGTGGAACGAATAATGCAGGCTGCTGTATCTGATGCTTAGCGTAGCGTAAGTACACCTTTGTGGGCGACACGTAAAATAAATTTACCACAATTGCCGTTGCACACATGGACACAAAAGCTATAAATGGTTGGAAAAAGTGAGAGTTCATTTATGAAATTGACTGAAAACTAAACAGTGGAGTGTAGACTTTTTTTAGTTATGTTTTTGCTGCTTTGTTAGTGCATTAAATATAATTTTAGATATTTATATAATTTTTGTCCAGGTTAATGTAAAAGGTGAGCTATTGTTACAGGTTAATTTTCTAAGCTAACAGAAAAGTTATAGTTAGGGATGCACAAATATGAAAATTTGGGCAGATGTTGTTATCCGATAATAATTCAGCTTACTTGCATGGCAGAATTTACCAATACTTTTATTATATATTTTTTTTGATTACTCGATTGTCAGAATAATTAACAGAAAACCTTTGAAAGTCCAAAAGACATTCATAGTAGTGCAAAACCAAAGTAAATGGGTAAAAGATCCTTGAGCTGATTGGCATCTCTCGGATATGGATACCATATGGAGGATATTGAATATTGATATAGAATTAAGCTTAACCACAGGCCTCGATTGCTGGTGTCTGTCTATGGTCCAACACACCTGAATCGAATGGTTGAATCACCACCTCAGCAAGCAATCAAGTCATGCTAATGACTTAATTATTTGACTCAGGTGTGTTGAAGCAGAGACACATCTAAAAGTTACAGGGCACCTACCCTTGAGGGCGAGTATTTGAAAACCTCTGTTTGAGTAATGGAGCCTATGCATGAATTTAAATTGTATCGCCGTGTACTGCCCTGCATGTTTCAGATGTTTCTTTGCTTAGAGAGACACCTGATTCAGATGAGTGCAGTTGAGTAAAAACCTTTTAATCAGCCATCAGTTGAAATCAGGTGTTCTGAAGTGGGGAAGCACCTAATACATGCAAATACATGCTTAAGGCAACCCTTAAGCAACAAGACAATAAAGAATAAGGTGATATCCTGAAAAAACCCGGTTGCATTTCTTCCCAGATTTGAATATCCCTGCAAGTTCATCCAACGGTCAGACTATTCAATTCTTGGAAAAATAACAAACTAAGAAAAAAGTAAGTGTTTCTCCACACACTTTACAAACTCTCAACAGTCAGACAGCCAGGAAGAGACAGAACAAATCTGCCATTTTTACAGCCTTTTTTCTTGTTTTAAAAGAAAGCTTTGCAAAGTTGCAACTGAAAAAACCACTTGAGACTTAAATAGATGGCCAAGATCAAGGGTTATTTTTCATTTCCATTCTGTTGGCCCTTTTGCTGTCTTTGAGATAAATGCATGCATTGATATATTTGAGAATCAAAAGTTAACATACAAAATATATGCGTCCCTTCTTTCTAATATTTCTATGCATTTAAACAGAAAATCCTCGCAATTCTCGATGTTTCTTTCGCTACCACTTGAATAATGTTTGTTTCTTGACATCTTTTATCCTCATGCGGCTACACATTCTCCCCTTGTCGATCCTTTGTGTACTCTTATCTCTCGGAGGTGCTAGATTGTCCACACTGTCCTTTCACGCTATTTGTCCAGTCGAGAATTGCTCTTGTATCTATAGCAACCAACTTGCCCACCATGTTGGAAAACATAATGCTTCAAAAGAGAGGTCCTCCTCCAAGTGAGTTGTGCGACAGAACAACTCAGTAACATCCATAATTTACATGTTGGTTGTGATCTTCAGCTTTCTGCAAATAACTTTTCCTAAAGCTTTGCACAATAGGCTGAATTTTAAAACATTTTTAAAACCCTTTTCCTTTGATGATTTTTTAATCATTTTTTGTATCTCTGCTGCTCGGTGTTTTTCAAAGAATTATTGACATTGGATAATTAGTCTAATGATCAATTGTTGTGCCTTGAGTCAAAATTAAAAATAAGAATGAGAAGGCAAAAAACAGAATCGTACTCATGGGAAGCAACTCTAATTTAGTTAAAAAACATTTGGTACTCACTGAATAGAATGTCCTGAATCGACTTTCCTAATCACTGCCACTTAAGAGTAATGTGCTTTGCAAAAGCATTTACAACCACTGAATTTTGCTACATACTATGCTTAAACTTCAGGTGTTTTTTTGTCTTTTGTTTTTATCCCTGGACTTCCGTAAATACTTTATATCACAACCAGCAAATCAAAATACTGAACCAAATGGCAGTCAATATTAAACACAACTGTAGGATTTAGATAATACAAGAAATACAAGAAAACATAACACAATAAATACTTGAATTTGGCATGCAAATACTTGCCCATATCCACTTTAGGTTGTTTGTTTTAATTTAATTTTACTTTTAAAGAGATCCAATTGTTGATTACTTTAATAGGATTTAATGTGTTTGTTAAAGTATTACCAATAATGTCTTCCAATATCACAATTACATAGTCGTATTTTTTAATTTCCTGTCAACTATTAACAGTTTTCAACATATAAACATGGTGGACTGCACCATCAGCGGGCACAGCAAGTAACCTGGGGGAAACCCTGCATAGGGCAAATAAAACAAAAAAAAATGTGCAGCTGTTCTTTGAAGACCTCTGAAGGTTGTTGGACAACATTAGTGAGTGAACAGCATCATGAAGGCGAAGGAACACACAGGCAATTCAGAGATAAAAAGTGGGGAAATTAAAAAAAAAAAAAGGGTTATGTAATAAAAGAATATCTCAAGGTTTTATGGGAAAATTGAGCTAAATAGAGAGCAGCCATGGGAGAAACTGTTCAAATCTGTGAAAGGCTGTTACAAGGATGGAGATTCACCTTCAACAGGGCAATGACTTTGAGCTGTGATCACAGAAAAACTGCCTGAATACAAATGCACACTATACTATTCATTTCTGAACAGATGGACTGTATTTACTTAAGATAATTTTTTGCAGGGGATCAGATTAAAGGAGCTTAATACATCAAAACACTACATTTTTGTCATTTTCCTTCAGCTGCACAATTTCTTTATGTTGGTTTATCTCATAAAGTTTCAGTAAATTTTACTTTTTTGTCTTGTATGTGACAAAAATAAGTTTAAAGAATATAAAGGCATAGGACCTCACTGTTTGATCTCCACGCTAGCGGGATTATTTTTCCTCAGATTTATACCTCCTTTGCAACTTCTTTTGTATTTTCACTCCTCCCCTCGGCATTCTGCAATTGTATCAACCAAGAAGTTTTTCTTAATCTCATCCTGGTTCAATGTCACCTACATTTCATTAATTCATCATGCTCATTTGAACTCACACTTTTTGATTAGCAGGACATCTGGATACTAACCAAGATAAAAAAAAAAACAGATGGGATGAATGAATTTGAGAGGATTAAAAATGAGCAGAAGCAAGCAAGGACAAGAAACTCAAGCAGCTCATGCATTCTGTTTTGAAGTGCGAGTCCCTAGACTAACAACATTATTAATCTGGCTGTTGTTATGCTAAGCGTTTGTTTGGATTACACCATATTCTCTTGGACAAATTGATTATTTTAAAAGACTGGACAGTTGAGTCCTGACTGAGATGTGAGAAAATGATTTATGGACCCTTATGTTTCCTGGAGTCGTCAGACCGAGTTCAGCACAATAGCACTGACATGCATTCAAATACAGCTTAAACCAACACTAAGGGTGCATGTTGCACTAGCACAGTGGGCCATGGCAGACTGACCTTGTCATAAAGTGGATTTTTTTATTGCATACAAGTTCTGCTGCTTCTATAGGTCATGGGTTCCGTCCACAATGGTTCAACATGCATTTTTTAATAGACGGATGAAATGTCTTTGTACTGAATGATTCCAGGAAGTGTTCCCATGTTCAAAGAGCGTCTGTCGTGACAGACTGATGCTTGCTTTTAATGTAGCACTGCCTGAGGGCTGGAAGAGCACAAATATTCAGTTTGATTTTCAACTGTGTGATTTGCCCTTGGAGATTTATCCAGATTACCTGAGCTTTTTGGATATTATGTACCCAAAAACATAAATCTTGGTAAAAGGTTTATTTGACCAAATTCTTACACAATTTCCGTTTGCCAGAACGATGTGCGTCTTTAAGGGGTTTTGCCCTTTAACGATGCAGCATAATCTGTTTGTTTCTGTTTATTTGCGGTTCTCCTACCATTGTGTTGTCCTCATTCAACCTTTTGATGATGTCTGGTGCAATCACTGTTTTGAAAATCAAAACTTTTACCACATGTTTACAAAGGATCATGTTAAAACTAGACTTCAGTGGTAGAAGAGCTTGCTAAAAACAAGAAAATCCTGCTAGACGCCGTTGACAGCTATTCTTCCCACATACCAGAGCGCAGCATCCTTTTTATTTCTGTGCCTCTGCTTCCTATCCTGTGTTCTTCCACCTCCAGAGAGGTTGTTTTCATGGAGATCTGAGTAATTAGATTGCTGTTTAATCCCTCTGCCTCTGTGAATACAACTGCTATATTTGATTCTGTGTCCAATCAAAGCTATTAACCATGTCGAGTGAGTGTCTTCAAGATGAACTGGGGTCAATGTAACAAATTTCAAACGGCTCTGTGGGAAATTTCTGCCCTTTATCAAGCGGAAGGTTTTGTCAAAAATGAGCCCCGTTATGTGCAGAGTTTTCTGTTTTTCATCTCTCCTTCCAAAAAATGTAGCTTTTCAATTGATTGGTGCAGTTTTAGAAGACAATGTGGATTTCTCAGGTTTGTAGGTTATTTCGCGTGTGACATTTTCTCTGAAATCTTTATATGATGCAGAGGCAAAAAATAAGTGTTGTGTCTTACAACTGATGCATAATATTTATTGGATCTTGATCAAATGAAAACACTTTTTTATAGTTCCTATTTGAAAATTTAAAGTCTTTATAAATATTTGATCCAATGAAATCAAACATTTCACTGGATCAAATAAAGTTTCAGCCAATGTGAGCTTTTCGCAACTGTAGAATTTTTCAGCATATAGAAGTAGAAGTTTAGCCAGAGGCATATCAGTTACTGATTAAAGAAAGAATTGACACTTGCCTATTATTGAATAGGTGAGTTCACTTTTAACATATTCACCCCGTAATCCTTTAACTTAATCATATCCTTTTAATTAGTGCCCTGTCTGTGTAATTCATGTCAAATGCCAGCATTCATCTAAACTCAGCTCGTCTCATTGATGCCAAGCTGCCTTTAGGGCACCTTTCTCATGCTGTCGTCCCCGCGGTGGTTCGGGGCACCTGCAGAGATTGTAAAAGCACTTCAAGATAATGTGGAATTCTTCCGACTCAAACATCAGAACACGGCTGTACTGTGCATCTCGACTGAAGTTTAGCCAGAGGCTTATCAGTTACGGAGAGAGTTTGAGATAAAATATGATTTCAATGGTTCTTCATTCAGACTGCATGGCGCGGCAGTGACCATTAACTAAAGCTGTGATAGCTTCTTACCCTCCTTGAAGCTTAAAGATCTCCTTTTTTGTCTCTCATCTTTACCTCACGCTTTTTTTCTCTTCTTTTTGACCGCTTACCACTGGCGCATGTTCTTCTCAGCTTGTGTCAAAATTTCCTATGAATCCTTGAGAAAGTCAGACTAGAGCCAGGCACTTGGACTATTATGCTATTATGTGTTCATTGAATGTCTGTCAAATCTCTTTTTGTTAAATATCTCAAAACTAGAGATGCTTTTTTGTAAAGGTTTAATAAATTGCAGCAGTAATTGTAAAATCTGCTATAAAATTGGGTTTAAATATTATTTGAAAACAAAGTATGAAACACTTATCTTCAGATTGAAAACTTCTTTAGGATCTCATGCTAGTTAATTTACATGGTTTGTTGCAAAATCAGCGTTCTCCATGTGTATTTCATAGAGAATATAGATCCTTACTCCAACATTGATATTTAAAAGTCAAAAGCTAAACTCACTCCATTTAGCCTTCCTGTTGTCAGCTTAAAATTTTGCTCTCTCATGTAATTGAAAATTACATTGGATAGCTTCAAACATGTCCATGCTTCCCCCAATCATATTATAATCCCCTCAATGATATTGTAAATAGCATTTTTCCACATTAGCAGCTTCTACACTGAAGAGTGGTTTTGTAAGTGTGACCTAGCAGTGTTTATCTAGGCTAGCGGTGTTTAAAAGAGGAAGACAACCCTGAGTAATGATCTCAAAACAAAACATGAGGAAGAAGATTTGGGTTTAAGTCTGCAGCTCATGTCTGACCTGGATCAGTCTGGTCTTTTTCTGCTGTTTGTCTCTACGCTGGATTATGGATATTAATGAACCTTTGAATGAAACCATCATCACGTTTTAGGCATGTGTAGGCTGAATTCACTGTTCATAAAAATACAAGATTCTAACCAATCGGTCACCACTCAAGCCCAATCAAACTAAATTTAATAATTATTGAGTTCCTTATGTGCGTATGTAACTAGAAATGGAACAAACTGCCTGGAAATCATCCATTCAAATGTCAAGAGTTAGTTTTCTATGTTGATTTTTTAAAGGAAATAGTTATAAGCTGCTTGTTGACCAGAAATAATCATTTTGCTATGATGCTGTGAAAAAGCAAACTATTTTAAACTGATTGAAGAGCCAGCACTAGAACTAAAACCATTCTTGTGATCAAACAAGTACAATAACGAGATGTTACTTTTATTCTTGAATAACTAGTGGCTTTGTACTTATGTCTTTACAGCTTATAAAATTAGCTTACTGAAGGCTGAGCGGAGTTTTTGAGTTGGCATGGCAACTGGATCCACCAATGAAATTTTATGATGTTTGACATTAATTATTTTAACCTTTCACGGCCCCATGGTTACTCAATTTTCTTCCATGTGACCTCTCTGTATTTCAGCCACGCTCCCTTTTGTCCTGCTAACTGCACACCTGCTTGGCACCAGTCAGTGAATAAAATGGCCTAAGGGGATAATTGGACAGTTGGCTAAAGATGTATAGGTTTTGAGAGAAATGGTGCTGTGTAAACGTCCCATGCCCACTCAGCGCTAATGAGCAGCATTTCACATTAGCCTTGCCTCCATTGCTGCTTCCCCTCTACTCATCCTGACTCTGTTTTACTCCGCTACTCGCTCTCAAGGAGAGAAAGGACAGGTTACATGTGGATCTTTTTGTCTTTGAAGATGAACGACCACTCACCTGTAAATAATGCATGCGCTGTTCCGGCATGTGTCACAGTTGGCCGTGTCCTGTCCGGTTCGATAGGAGAGTCTGGGGGGAAGATGAGAGTCGTGAATGAGTAATTACAGGACTTGTTAAGCTGCCGCCTCACACCTTTACTTTCTCATCTTATTTGTCATCTTTCGTTAGGGAGCCTGGGGCAAATGAGGGTGACGAGGAGTTTCTTTGCCCACCTCAGTGTCCTCTGCCCAGTAGAAAGTGCACATTGTCATCCATTAGCTGTGGGTCATTGTATGGAGGCTAATCAGGTCAAATGGCAACTAAGGCAAGGTTGATATTTGCATCTAAAGTTTTAAGTTTTAAGCAAGGACTTAAAGTTTGTATCATTGCAAATATAGCACATTACTTTTGACATAAAATGGAAAGAAAAAATTGTTTTGAATAGGTAATAGAATGTTTAAAATTTTAGCAATCTGAAATTATTAGTTTTAACCATGCTCATTTTCTTTTCCTGCTTTCCTCTGTTGTTGACCTTTTTGTGTATTCGTTGCTGAATAATCTCCCCATTGATTATTCTATTTGGTGCAGAGCAATGTCTTAAAGGAATTGAATGAGTTATTACTTGTAAATTCAGAATCATTTAGGTCCTCTAAGTAAACTAAAGACATAGAGTTTTGGACTTCAGCCCACTTGCTTTTATGCTGCCTGTCTTGGTTTTATTGTGATGTATAAACCATTAATCATTAATGTGACATAAAGTAATTATATTCACTGTGCACATGTATTGATTGGATAGAAAGTATAAAAGCATCTTTAAATCCCTTTACTGTCATGACGACATGTTGAATGTATTTCATCCATTCAGTTAAAAAAGCAGCAGGATCCCTGCCTGTTTGTGGTTCTTTTTTGCAGTAGTGGTCAATGCTAGCCAAAAAGTTAGTGTTGCCTCATCCCTTGTTGTATAGAAATAGTTTGTTAGACAGACATGAACTGTGAAAATGTTCTTTTACATATGAGAGAGATGTCTATTTTAGGTTTTTGAGTTGTGTGTATTTACCTCAGCCTTGACATTTTTCCCCTCAACACAAGCAACAAAAGTTGTTGAAGACCAAGGTATTGGCTCAACTCCATTATTCTTGAATATATATATATATATATATATATATATATATATATATATATATATATAAAAATTCCCTTCTCACCCTCTGCGGGGGGTCTCTTTTATCCTCTGAGC
>CAEGAE010087126.1:0-64941 GCA_903067095.1 Girardinus metallicus | reverse complement strand
TATGTGTGTGTGTAAATATCCTCACCATCTTCTCCATGCAAATTCAAGCCTTTTGCCTTCAGCTGTGAGATGAGGAAAGCCTCTTTTTCCTGCAGAGAAGAGGAAAACAAAGTTGTTTTTTTGCTTTAAAACTTTTCCCTTGAAAAATTCTATTAAAAGTCGTTAAAAAAAAAAAAACAGGACTTTGAAAAAAGTTTTTATTGAAACAGTGAAAGCATATACCAACCAACAGTTGTCAGCTGTTGAATTAAGTTATTTTTTTAAGATAAGATCTTGAGTTTGTTTTGACAAACTGATTAGTATGAGTTTCCAGTATTGAACTTTTTCCCAGTTCTACAATTTTCTGAGACTCGGAATTTAGGGTCGTCATCATCTGTAAGCCAAAATCATCAAAATGACAAAAAACAAGGTATGAAATATATGTGTAATAAATCTATATCCATCCATCCATTATCCTTTCTGGGGATCAACAACCATGTATACACACACACACACAGATAAGTTAACCCAACAGTGAAGCGGAAGCCGGAGTAACTGCAAAGAAACAATACACGCACAGAGAGAGCTTGTAAACTCCATGCAGAAAAGACCCCAGGCTGGGATTCAAACCTATGACCATCTGGCTTCAAGGCATACATCTATATCTGAATTTCACTTTCTGAAATTTGTGAAAATAATATGTACAACTTTTACACAAAATTATTGTTATTATTATCATTATTTTTAGGTATACCTGTATATCTAAAAATAATGAAAGCATAATTATTTTAGTATAATTATGCATAATTATTTTAGCATAATTATGCTAAAATAATTATGCTAATTATTTTAGCATAATTATTTTAGTATATTTTCTACAGACTGTTGTACATTACTGCCCTCTGCTGGTAGAAATAAGGCTCTACACCAGAGGTGCCCAAAGTCGGTCCTCGAGGGCAGGTGTTCTGTTTATCTATGCTACCCGTAAATCCGTCCTACCTTGTGGTAATGCGCATGCGCACATCGGTGCTACGTCACATACTGCTTACTCGACAGATTTCTTATAAAAACGTCCTACCTATGGAAGTTTCGTTTAATGCGTTTTATTTCACCCCAGATTACGGTAAGTTTTATTTAATTTATTTTATACCTGGCTTTCATTAAGCTGTTGTATTACTTAATATTTTTAGTTTACATGACAGGCAATTTGTAGATATATTTATAGTTTGCCGTCTGCAAATGTTAAACAAATTATTGTTTGGTGGTTAATCAGGACAAAATACGTTGTTTTGTGGCCTTTTTGTCCCTATACTTTAAAATATTTTAGTTTAATAACACTTTTTATAACTAAACCTTGCCACATAGATGTTGGTAGCGATACTATGTGAGATTGAAGCTGTGTAATAGCCATGTAATATTAGTGTATATTAATCATATCCTGTCATTTCAGGTGCACAGAGACCTGCGCAGTTCGGTGGACACATTGTGGCTGCGCTGCATTTAATAAAGTCTGTCATACAACGTATTAATGCGCAAAAAAGAGTTGCGGTGATCTGTAATTGTCTGTGTTTAATTTAATTCCAATAAAAAGGTGTCTCCCCTGTCTGAAACTGTTTCATTCTTTCAAACGCCTCGGTATCTAAAATATTTTTAACAGGTAGGATATTCTAGTAAAAGGATAAGTGCATACATCTGTAGCTTTTCATTTTAAACGGGTGGGATATTCAGATGGAGGAAATGATATTCTTGTGGTTTCGTCCTGAGTGAATCCGTCATCCCTCCTACGACACATTTGTAAAATAATGTCTTACTTGTATAGTTCTCTATCAAGTCCAAATGACCTGAAAGTGCTTTTCACCACATTTAGTCATTCTCCCATTCACACACACACATTCACACACTGATAGCAGTAAGCTACTATATTGCACCTAGAGCTTCCCTGGCGCAGTCTGACAGAAATAAGGCAGTCATACACTGGCACCACCGGGTCCTCTAGCCACCACCGGCAGGCATGGTGGGTGAATTCTCCTCTTGATCAAAGGCACAATGACTGACACAGACAAAGTGGGGATTCCAGCAGGCAACCCAGCAGGCAACTCCTACCCCCTAAGCCAAAGTCATTCTGTTTACAAATGCGCTTTTGAGATGGGTCACAACCACTTCTTGGACCTGATCATAGCACTGTACCTTGAGGGGTTATGAAGGTCTACACCTCTCAAGTGCTCATTGATCTATTTGACATCAGTCTCTGTATAGTTCTGCTGGAGTTATGTATAGTTTTACTATCATTCATTTACTTGGATAATCATTTTTAGCGAGTTTTTGGAAGTGTTTTCTTGTTTGAAGTGTTTTTCTAAGTGTTTGCAAGAAATAAAGTGACTGAAACTGCTGATAAAGAAGTTCCACAGAAGAGGTGTTTCAACTGCTGCTGGCCAATCTCACCCTGAAAACGATCTTATCATCTCATGAAATTGTTAAATATTGTGTAGTTGGGCGTTCCTAAACTGAATAAAAGCAGGATAAGGCACAAAAAGAACTTCAGAGCATAGGAAGAAATCTGTAACTGGGTTTCTCTGTGTTCTCCCTGCAGGTAGACATTGATCACTGACTTTTGTCTCACCCTTCGTTCAGGTTATTTTACCCAACAAGTTCTTTCTCATCTTTGTTTCTACTGTGAAAATACTGTTGTCTTTCTAGTGGACCAGCGGTTTCTCGTCTTGTGTCAGACCCTCATTTAGTTCCTCTTTATTTGTAAAGGGTACATCAAAGAGACAGTTGTCCCTTCACTATAAACGTTGCAGGTAATAAAAGAGTACCACATGACTGGTGAAGGGGGAGATCATCCTCTTTTCCCGTGAACTGATCATATGCATTCAAAATCAGGCATGAAAAATGGCCTTTTTTTCCCCCTTATCGTCCATGTCTAAGCCACCACTACCAAAATCGGTAAGGATTCCATCTTTCTCATAACAACATTGTTTTATGCTTTGTCTGGCCATCACTAAGTCTAACAGATCAAGAACCACACTCAAAATTAATCTTAAAAAGGAAGAAGTTTGGAATCGGAAGAATATAGTATGTATTTAAGTTAGCGCACCTAGGTAACATGTATTGTCCCACCGGTCACTATAGTGACCGTCAACATGTTTACACATCCTGCTCCCACACCAAAACAATTTTTGTAAATGCAAAGGTGTATATCATAAGTAGACACTTTAAAGATGATGTGCACCAAAAATCTTTGTCGTATGTTTATTTACACAAACATTACTAGCCTCTTCTTTGGGAGGTTTGTGGCCGTCTTCCTCTCGCCAAGGTGCAACCAAGATACAAACAGCTCTATTCATGTGATAATCCACTCTAAACATGTGATACTGCATAGGTATTATCCAAACACTCTAAACTTTCGATATTTGCTGAACATTAACTGAAAATTTAATCAGTAAGCTTTTTGGAGTCCTTGAAAGTGAAATAAATTTCTTGGCTTAACTGGATTAACGCACCTGGATCAAATGATGGCTCATTAGAGGCCTAAGAAGAACACTGACATGCTGAAATGGTTGTTACTACCACCAGGGAGAGAACTAAAACATGCAGGACTGACTTTGGGCACCCCTGCAATACACAGCCATGACCTATGAATTAAAGAAATTGAAATCTTACCTGTAAACAGTGTAAATGGACATACTTTATGCTGACGTAACCCGATAAATGAATCAAACCAAAGGAGTTGGAAAACGTGAATTCAAACCTTGCTGAAGCTGATGTTCTGCCTGGTCCAGAATACGTGATTCCAGTCCTCAGTCTCCTGCCTCAGTTTTCTCAGCTGCTTCTCCAGGTCAGACTCGTTCTCACTGACGCGGTAGACAATGGGTCGCAGGTTTGACAGAGGGTTTGGGGGACCGATCCAGTCATGTGTGGAGCTGGGCTCTGGCCTCAACGCAGATGTCTACATGTATCAAAAGGTGGAATAGTTAATGGTTATAAGACAAAGAAGCACTGAATATATATGACGCGAGTTGTTTACAGCCACTTCTCCTTTAATTTGAACAAAGACTCTGGAAATAATTTGCCTTCAATGAAAACATCTTTGTGTTCTCCACCAGTGAGGCTGAACACAGCGCTTTTGATCCTCTCCCCTTCAGTGATAACCACGATTTGAGCAAATGACGCAGTAACAGTGGACAGTACACGCTTTACACGAGTAGTCTGCACATAACATAAAAATGCAAGTAGATAAAATGATTCAAACAGGATTTGTATTTTTTTTACTCTTCGTTTATGGTCGTCACTATACAGAGTGCTAAAAAGAGGGAGTGAATACTTTTTGCAAGGCACTGCAGTTGTCCTGTGCACAGATGGACGTCACAAGTCTTTAACTGAGATGATAAAACGCTGTGCTTATCATTTCTGAGCAGCCGTCCTCATGAGAAAAGCGAGAAGACAAACAGGATCCAGGAGTCAGGGTCCAGGAAAAAGGTACACACACCTGAAACACGCAGCTTCTTAGCAACCAGATGACTTATACCTAGATTATTTTCTTTCCTCGTCCTTTAGTCGTTTATTTAGATTGAATGTTTTGTTGCGTATATGCAGATAGCCTCAAATATTACTCCAGAATCTTTTAGTAAACAGAGAAGTTCAGGGTCAAATTTCTGACTGACTGCATTACAGGCCACCGTGTTTTATACACACATGGTTGGTTTGTGTTGAGATGCTGTTTGTGTTGAGATGACAGGGGGCCCTCCGTCAGATGACAGGGGGCCAAAGTTCAGGTTATGACTGTTAGAGGCAACTGCTTACAAATATGGGAATGGTTTTGAGGAGAAAGCAACAGACACAAGCTTGAAAGTGCACCAGCTCTCTTTGACACTGAGTCAACCCATGCTTTTAAAATCAACTAGGCAGTAACAGTGGACAGTACACGCTTTAGACGAGTAGTCTGCACATAAAATAAAAGCTCCAATACGGACCTTTATAGGTTTTTCCTGCTCGGAACTACAGAGCCGACTGCTCGCTCCTGACATCCGGTGTAGCCGCAGAGGGGGCAGCAAGAAGCCACTGACGCTCCTCCATGTCGACGCTGCTTTGTTTGCCATTTTAATTACCTCGTCATTAATCTGTATTTGTGATGGTGATAAAGGAGAAAAACATTGTGCCCTCTGCTAGCGCCCTCCTGTTTCTACTCTGTTCAAACTCTACTACTTCGCCGAACGTTCCTGCCAACAGCTCCACCTACTGGTCAGTGTCACCCTAATGAAAACGACTTGCCACAACGGCGTGCCTCAGCAGTCCTTTGAAAACATACTTTACTTAATATGTATACAGACTTAGTCTTTACCATTATAGCTGAACAAAAAAAAAATAAAATAAAATTCTACACAGAAATTTAACAAATACAATTTTGTATCATGATTAATAAAACTTTTTTTCTGATTCTTCACCAACTTTAGGTAATTCCTAAAGTTGGTGAAATAAATAATTCTTCCTATATGTGAGTTTATTTGTTAAAATATGTACCTGTGAATGAAAAACAGTGAAATGTTACATTTGGAGCTTTTTTAATAAAAGCTCCAAATGTAATAATTTTCACCATCAAAGGGTGCAGATTGATTATAATAGTCGCCCAAGTCAAAACAAATACAGTGCATTAAAGTCAGAGCGCATAAACAAGGGGAGAGTATTTCGTTGTATTTTCGTTGGGTTTAATCAAGTTAATGCAAAGGGGTGTGTAGGTGCGCTCGAAAACTTCACCAGCGAGCAGCCAGTTCTTAGAAACCCCGCCTGTATCCCAGGTGCTTTCGGACGTACTTGCTTCTCCTCTGTCCACTTCAGACTGCGATAGTAAAAGGAGCGCACCAAATGTTGGACAACAAAAACTTACACCGAGTCAGAAAATTGTAAAGTCTCTTATCAGAAAGTCGGCACTTCATTGTATTTTTTCTCACTATGTAAAAATAATTTGCATGGGTTATGCAAACATTTATACATAGTGTGCTTTTTAATTATATAGACAACGTAAGTAAATTACCGTATACTAACTGGGAAAAATCCAACTCCGTGTAAGTTTACACAGTTGAGCAGGAAAGTAACTGCTAGAAGGTAGCTAGGTAGGCTAATGTTAAGCTTTAATCAGCGAAGGAACGTTCTATCCCACAGCAGTTCAGATGGCTGTACGCTGGTTATGCAGGTAAGGGAGGAGCTGGTGTATTTTTAAATTGAGGAGTTATTTTAGATCTAAAACCCCGTTTTTGTTTCAGCAGGTGGGGCAGAGTCAGGTGATCATCGGCACTGAAACACAATGGTCTTAACAGTGTATGGAAGCTGTTTTTTGTTTTTTTGTTCGGTGCTTTTTAGGTTTGAAATCATTCATTTAATCTGCGTGTATGCTTTAGTTACGCGTTTATTTCTAAACTAAGTAGCTTTGAATGGTAGTAAATGAAGACCGTGGTTCCTATCCTGGGAGGGGCGACACCATTCCGACCGCAGTCATTCAGTCAGTGACAGAAGAAGATTCGGTGGTGAGGTAGTGAAGCTGACCGGGAGCATAACCGAAATTTCTGCCTTCGTCTCACCACGCTCGGAAGCCTTTTTCTTTTACAGGCCGATCTGGCTGATGGAAACAGAGCTCGGCCAAAATGTGCGCGAATGTGTTCGGCGTTTTGAAAAGGTGAGACCTAACGATGATGTTTTAGTGTGTGTGAGCGGGGTGCAGCTGACAGCATCTGGAGATGCTTCGAGGTGTGTGTGCGCTGGTTCCTGATCCCTTAGCAACCAGCCGGCCGATCGGGGTATTCCGGGGTGATATAATGCGCAATGCCGGTGCAAGCAGCCTAAAGCTGGGGATGGCGCTTGGTGGTGGATCGCATGTTACCTGTAGCCCTGTAAGCCTTCATGCTGGGTGACCGCTTGCTACTAGCTGCGGACGTTATCGTTCGCATCTTCCCATTAGTTATTTTCCTAATCTTGAATGCCGTGAGGGAAGCAGGAGAGGAGTGGCTTTCCATGCTGGATTTGTTTTTCCTGAGCTTATCCTACTAAATATTCGGATTTGGAAGCTTTCGTCTGGCATGTGATCATCCACTATTCTGGAAATGCACATCCCCTCGCCCTCTTACATAATGGAATGTTGACTCCAAACATTTATTCCAATCATGCTTTGGATAAAAAAATGGAAAAAAAAATACATTACCGATATATTGTGGAACAGCACCTGTTTACTAGAACCATGAAACTGTGCTCTGTAGCATGCAGGACAGAGGGCCCAGAGGACCGGGGTTGAGACCTCTGTCCTTCAAGACTCGAGGGACTTAAAACAGAATTTCTAATTACTTTCTTTTATCACAATCTTCACTTTGGCAACCCTGACATAGAGACCGAGTTCACTGAGCACACTAGTAAGTGCTGTCGTTTGTAAAATTACAGTAAAAAACAAAAAACAAAACAGCAATAATTTGGGTTATGTAGCCCGTATACAAAAAGAAAAATGAGGGTTAATTTTTCAAAGTCATATTTTCACCATTTTATTCATTCCTTTATAAATGTCATAACTTCAAACCAAATATTTAGTTAGCAAGCTAACTGGTTAGTTTGAAGCTAGATATTTAGTTAGCAAGCCAAATACTTAATTTAACAACTAAATATTTAGCTCTGAGCTTGCAGAAATATTTAGTTTATAAACTAAATGCTTAGCTAGCTGAGTATATATGTTGCTTGGAGCTGCATATTTAGTTGGTTCACTAAATATTTAGCTGAAAAGTGACACAATTGGCTTCAGAAATTATATCAAAAGATGGATATCCAAAATGACAAAATATTACATGAATTCAAAACAAATGGCCAAGAGAGTGACATGAGTAAAATGATGGGGAATCATGCACCAAACTATAAGAGCTTCAAAGAAATCAAGCTAAAGGCAGAACTACAACAATGAAACTAAAAGGCACAGAAAGCATCAATCACAACAGAGCTCAAACACACAGAACTACAAAGGTTGAAGTCAACCAGAGTCAGTTTATGGTGATTTGTGAAATGCTATTTTATTTGGCTGGATCCGAGGAGCCCAGGGGTGATTAAACATTTAATCAGGAGTCTGTAAATGCATCTGCAGAGACACCGATCAGAGAATTCGTAGAGCTCTGACCTGCTGATTCCAAATTTCTCTCTAAAAATTAGGAATAAAGACAAAATACTTTTTCTAAGTTGAAAATGTAACCATCTTAGTAGTAAAAATTTAAAAGAAAACTATTTTCTCAAAGTTAAATAGCTGCCGCTCTGCCTTACTTGAAGTGTTCAGATAGATTCAAATCCTTTAGGGTTATGGCACAGAGGTGTTTCTAGAGCCAAACCCAACCAAAAGGTATAGCTGCGTATCTCAATTACTGTCTTGGAGGACAGAATATATTACATTAAGTTTCTTTTGTCTCCATTTTCTGTGATTATTTCATGCTCAGTTTTAGAACATGACACTGTGGATCCTTGTCATTGTGATAGACAACGGTTACTTTACTAAATTCAGAATTTATGATTATTTGTATGAAATCTGATTTGCCACAATGGTACTAAATATTAGGGATATCTGACTAGCGATCCAGCTAGCGAGCTACCTACCTACCTATCTAATTAGCTAGCTAAGCCCCACTTAGACAGTAAACATTAACTGTAAACCTCTCTGTGTGTATTGCCAGCTAGGTATTAAAGAAATATAACTGGACTAAGACAGAAGTGTTCTTGTTGCATGTTTCACTTCCTGTTATTTGACAAATTCCCATGTCTTGTTTAAAAGTTGCAGCCTATCTAGAAGCTTCTTACACACTTTGAACTTCCTCATGCTGTTAGCACTTATGTAGTGCTTTCACTGATCTGAAAAAGTAAATAAATAAAACTGTCCAATTAAGCTTGCCACTCTAATTTCAATGGTTAGTTGAGGATATTTAGCTCTTCTATTAGTCATAGGTCTAATTCAGTTAGTTAAATAACAATATCAAGGGTAACCTTCAACACAATCCTGTCTCCACTTAGACTTGAGACTTATCCACACTTAGCCTGGAATTTATAAAAATGGATATCTCTCCCACATTGTTTTAAAAGAATATTGTACACATGGGATTGTTTTCATCCACACAAATCTGCCACTGTGTTGTTTTAAACATGCCAAACGCATAGGGGGCAGTGTAGCAAAGCTAAAACGTCAACCAGACTGCTTGAAAACAATCCCAACTTCATGTTGGGAATTAAACATGGTGATAGGAGGTGCATTTGAATGGACGGACATATAGGTTGAAATACTTTTAAGTAGCGTATTAGAAAATAAAGTTATTAAAACACAAGATGATGCCAATGGGGAATGTCCTCGTATCAAGTGTGCAGATATATTGCCACTTTATTTGTTGCAGTACAAATAAACCATTTACACACGCAAACACAAATATGCACATTTCTCGCATTTCTTGCTTAGTTTGACTTTTCTTAAATAATCATTTGTAGTGGCATTTGTTCTCATGAAAGGCCAAAACCCATAAAAATGTATTTGCTTTCCCAGACTTCCGGCTACGTGTGCAGTAGGCCTCAGTGCTGGTTGCTAATTGATCTGCTTTCATTGTGCTCCTTTTCCAGTCTCTTTGGGAAACCTTTTGATGGTGGAAAAAGGATGGACCATGGCGGTCCACAGGACCAGCATCAGCATTCGGCGGAGCAGCAGCAGCCTTACCATCCGCAGCATCCTGCGATGATGAGACTGTACGAGGTCCAGAAAGAGGTCTCGACTCTGGGGCCGCAGGTCTGCACCTTCAGCGGCCTGCAGAACGACCGAGAATACAAGCGCATGGAGCGCGAGCTGACCCAGCTGCTGCTGCAGGTGGACCAGGTGGACACGGAGGGCAAGCTGGAGCTGCAAGGAGCGCGCAAGAGAGCTGCGCAAGAGGTGGAGGGCCTCCTGCGGTACCTGGAGGAGAACGCCTCCCACCCGTCCCGCCTGGCCATCGAAGAGCTGAGCAACGCGGCACGGGAGCTGGTGGACGAGCGGGTGGTGGCGCCGCAGCGGGCCGGCGGGGTGGCGGAGATAAACGACGAGCTGGTGGACGCCCTCCAGGAGCTCGTCCTCAGGCTCACCCAGATCAAGACTGAAGGCCGGGTGCCGCTCCGCAAGGCGCGCTACCGAGCGCTCACGCGACTCTGCGCCGTGCAGGACGTGCTGGAGAGCCGCACGCCGCAGCAGACCCTCTCTCTGCCCCTGTCGGGGGACACCCACGAGGCCGTGAACCGCATCAACCAGGTCATGGTGAAGGTGAGCATGGCTCGCAGCCAGCTGCTGGCTTTGCTGATGGGGCTGAGCGGGAGGGACAGCTGCGCGCACCTGTCCCGCATCCTGACGGAGCTGCAGGTGGAGCTGGACGCCCTGGACGTCTCCGGGAACGCGGCGATCCGGAATTACAGGAAACAGGTGGTGGAGGAAATAAACGGCCTGCTAAAACACCTGGACCTGGAGGGAGAGGGGGACGACACTCGCAGGTACATCTCGGTTTACTACAACTAAGACTGTCGCAATAAGCAATTAATTAATCGCACCATAAATGAGCTCAATAATTTTCATTCTGACTGAAGGGCAGTTTTGTTTACAGAGACCTCTTCATAGATTGTATTTATAGTTTCAATGGTTTTTTATTTTTAGTTCTGTTTTTGGTTGATGTATTTTATTTGGGATATTGCAAATATCTTCCAGTACTAGTGTGATTTCTAGAGGACTACAGTTTGAGAGGGCGAATCTGCATTAATATGCTATTATCAGTAAATTACTTGAAAACGGTCTCATAACAATATTATTATTTATTGAAATAATTATTCGCGTCCAGTAACATTTGTTATTTTACAGGCCTAATTATAGTGACATAATAATAGTAATATTAACCTTTAACTGCCTGAATTTATAACAAAATAATCCTGTTTTTGATGCCCATCATATTGTAAATGAATGTTTTGGTATTTAAAATGTAAATTTGCTTGAATTGGCATAAAATGTGTATCAACAGGCATTGCTGGTATACACACAACACTTTGTGTTGTGGTTGGAGCAAAATTTGTGGCAAAGGTCCACAAGTCCAAAGTTTGTAGAGAGCAGCAACTGTCCCACGCAAATAAAATAAAATAAAAAATAAGACATGAAATAAATAGGTCAGTTTGTCTTTAAAGTCCTATTCTAACATCTGATGTATATGTTGCTTGTCAGGACCATCCTCATCGTTGCAATTGTCACAGAGACAAAATTTCTCATTTTTAAGTCGTACTGAAAAAAAAAAAGTCAACAAGAAGAGCATAATAGTATTAAAGGAAAACTATAACAGGCCTCTAAAAATCATGTTCAAATAAATTCTGATCCCATTTCTGCAAAATTCTAAAGAAAACATTGGGATTGGACATGGGGATAAGTATTGGTCGATTGCCGATCCCCCGAAATGAATGAAACTGGGGCAGATTTATTGGTGCGCCTCTAATAGTAAAAGTAAATTCAGAGATCCACAGCTCAGGATGATGGAAGAGTGGTGAGAAGAAAGAAATGAGTTCCTGTTTTACCTTCACCACAAGCGGTTTACATATGGAACTTGTTCCGGGTGGATCCGTGGCAAAACTTAAATGTTGCGCGTCGCAGATTGTAACACAGAATGGACGAAAATGTTATTCTCCAGATGTTCAAAGCTGGTAGACACATGTTCCAAAACACTTGAACCTGGACAATGCCGCAAAAGATTGTTCCACATAGTGCTGTCTTAGGGGAACTGAACTCATATACTAAGAAAGTTTGGAACCCTGTTCTGTTTTCCTTCTGGCTTCCATTATCCAGCGTTGATCGGAGGGAGCGCTCAGTATGGTGAACCTGTGCCTGTCTCCGTAGGTACGATTTGGCGCAGAACAACTCCATCCGTGAGATCGAGGCTGTGCGAGCCCACGTCTCCCACTTACGAGAGGGCGTCCTGCGACACTGCGTGATGGGTGACCTCAGCTTCCGGCCCAAAGCTGAACTCCAGAGCCTCCTCACCCACCTGGACCAGGTGGACACGGCCAAAAACCCGTGCATCAGAGAGGCCCGCCGCCGCGCCGTGGTCGAGGTCCAGGCCGTCATCACCTTCCTGGACCTCCGCGAGGCCCTGGTGTGCCGCCAGCCGGGCCCTGAGGAGCACCCGTCGCACCGGGCCGTGTGGCTGGTCCTGGGCAGCCTCTCCGACCTGCAGGCCCAAGTTCTGGGCTTTGACGGCAAGCGGGCCGACAAGAGCTACATGATGCTGGAGGAACTGCTGACCAAACAGCTGCTGACGCTGGACGCCGTGGATCCGCAGGGCGATGCGTCCACCAAGATGGCACGGAAGCAAGCGGTGAAGTTTGCCCAGAACATTCTCAACTACCTAGACATGAAGACGGACGAGTGGGAGTATTGATTAATCCCGGACCACGTTGGGTCGGACACGGCTGCAGGAATTAAAGGAGCTTGAAAATGGAGCGTCATCATTCCGTCAGCTGTAAATATTGCCTGAAATACCCAGAATCCACTGCAGCAGAGCTTTTTTTTTGTCTCTTTGTGATAGTCAAGGCCAACCCATCTGAAACTCCTTTTGTGAAACACATTTTGACACGTATTTTTCTGTGTGCTCTTCGATGAGTTTGTGTGTGTGTGTGTGCGCGCGTGTGTGTGATTTGCTTGTTGCTGTCATTGTATTTAGTGTATGGTAGTAGAAGCCTGCAGCCAAAAGCACTGAGTAGCGCTCGTTGTCTTCTCCTCCAGACTGCACTTCATATTGATAAAACGTTCAGTTAGAGTGATTGTAAAGCAGTGACCTCTTTTATTAACTTGACTGTCAGTTGCTAATGGAGACAGCTGGTGACGCGCTACCAGAGGCAGGAGTGGCTCATTCTGTATAACTAGAAAAACTAGGCAGCAATTCTGTTTCCGTTCTAAATGTGCAAAACTTTGTCTATTGTGTTAGTGTCAAAAAAAAAAACACAAGTTGCGGTGTTCCCATTAAATGAGACGCAATTAAAATCACCTGTGAATAAGTTTGTAAGTCATTAAAATCGCACTTCCAACTTCTTCCTGTTGTCGTTGCCACTTGGTGGTTTTTGCCACTGGCGAAAACCACAAAGACGTGGTTCAACAATGTCCAGCGATCATCTGAATCAAAGAAAATATTTCCATTGCAATTTTGTGAAATAGACCAATTTAAAAAAAAAATTACCTAATCGTAGAACCAAAACTATAGAACTATGAGTTTTGTTTTTTTTTAATAGACATGTTTCCAGTAAGCAAATTTATTTTCAAAATGTCAAATTGTGTAATTATGTGGTCAATGAAAACACAGCTCCTCACTGGAAGCAGGCCAATTTAAACAGAATAACTCGTTTTTTGAGAATGTTTCGGCAGTAGGATAGAAATGAGTGTATTTCACAAAACTGCAATGGAAACACTTTTGTGCATCACTTGATCAACAACAACCGGATGTTGCCGCTGACGCAAACCACGAAGAAGAAAACAGGAGGAAAGATCATGGCGCTGCATATTTTTAATATCATGTGAACAAACTTCTTCATGTGTGATTTTAACTTATTTCTTATTTAGTGGAAACACAGCAATTGCAAAATTGCGTGGGGGGGGGTTTTTTTGGTTGTTTTTTTTTTTACATTAGCAGAATATTGACAACGTTTTGCACACATTTATAATGAAAACGCAGCTACTTCAGGCTCATCTTACTGCATTTCCTACTTCATTACGTCTTCGAGGGTCAGATTGCAGAAATGCACATGGCTCTAAACAGAATCTGTGTCCTACCAGATGGAATTAGACCGTAGGAGATTAGATTGCTAATCTACGGTCATTCTCCACTAAACAAGCAAGGATCTGAATTTTGGGGCCAATTTCTGATCTCTGATTTTTGTAAAGCTTTGACCTGCCGATGTAGATTTAGATGATCTGAGTTTTAACATAGCCACGTCTAATTACAGCATTCAGAATAATTTCTCCTTCACAGGAAGAAGGCCAGAAAAATGAGGTTATCAGGAGGAGAGGTGACGTCACACCACAGGTCCCTTTGATCATTTAAGCGTGCGTCAAACTTAAGGTGCGGGGGCCAAATGTGGCTCCCATAGTTTTTATGTGGCCCTCTAGACTCCAGAGCAGAGGTAAAGTGTCTCCAGAGGGTCATTTGCGGCAGGTGGTTGACACAAATGGCAACTTTTATTTGTAACCAGGGAAAAACTATTACAAATAAAAATCTTAAAAATGTCGGCAATGGTACAAAGTATTCAGTGACGAAGCTTTTTGTATTCTCTTGTGAGAACTACATCTATTCAGCAGACTTGACGTTTTGGCCCTTGAGACAAAATGTTTGGATACCTCTGCTCCAGAGGGGCACATAAATAGAACCTCTAAGAGAACAGTTTTGTGCTTGAATATAATTTGATCAAATTTAAGCAGTTTTTAATCAGTAAACAGCCAAATAACATCAGTCCCTCCAGTTTTTTTTTTTTTTTTTTTTTTTAGATTTATCTATCGCGGAAACTCACACAAAATCAGCAGATGTCCACATTTTTGGGCGTCAAAATTTTGAGTTTACCGCAAATGGTCAAAAACATTTGGTTCAAGTTATGCTAATTCCCACCTACAGGTGGCAGTATTTCTTACTTTTAATACAATACTGCCTCAGATTTCATCAAGTTATAATCCACCATCAACAGTCACATTTACCGCCATATTTAGTGTAAATACCTCAAAATTCTTTGTAAATATTTCTAAATTGGCACCAAAAAGTCAAAAAATCAATCAC
This sequence comes from Girardinus metallicus, assembly GCA_903067095.1. NCBI lineage: Eukaryota > Metazoa > Chordata > Actinopteri > Cyprinodontiformes > Poeciliidae > Girardinus > Girardinus metallicus. Next base: position 50,155 of record CAEGAE010087126.1, on the reverse strand, counting down.
CATAACGTGGAGGGACCGATCAGTTTGAAAACAGCTCAAGAAGTTTACTTATCAAATGCAGAGACAAGCTAGTTATTAATATTTTAACAGCTGTTGGCGCGTTTTATCAATATACTCTGGACAACTGGCCCTTTGAGAACATTTAAAGCAAAGACACTCATTGAAAACCACCTTTAGCATTTTATGTTAGCAAATAGCATGACAAGCTACCAAACCATTAGCATCAAAAAGATTCCAATGTTCGATGACGGGCAGAGGGAGGTTACAACTAGCCCCAAAGGAGAAAACAGAGCGACTTTGCGGCTAAGCCTTCATGTTATCAGCCCAAGTCTCGCTCTCTCACAGATTTTATTTTCCAAGCGAGCTAAAAGAAACGGCCCGTTTCAAGTCACCGAAACGGGCCGTGACTCCCGAGTCTCGGTTTTGGGCCCAGGCCCGCCGTAGCGCCGAAGCTTCACCCGAAAAAACAACAACAACAAAAAAAAACAGCCTGACAGTTGACAAAGGAGCACTAAAAATCTATTTTAAGATTACTTGGAAGTCATGGATGAATGTGTTTTTTTTCTGTTTAGCAGAAAGCAGGATGTTGCAGAGACGGAAGACTTCAGTTTTAGCTGCATCTGTTGTCTCAGATGTTTGTCCTGACCGTGTTGTGATCACACAAGGCTGGAAATAGATCAGATATGAATCCTTTCAGGAGAAGCGAGGCGATATTTCGGCGTTGCTGCTGCTGTGGCTTCTCGTCTGTCTGTCTGTCTGTCTGTTTGTTTCTACCCACTGCTTTCTGTTGACGGAGGAGTGCGGCTGAAGCCTTTTGAGGGAATTGGACAGAAAGAGGCCGCGGCGACGATTTCCGCAGGACTGGCGTGTCGAGGCGGGAGCTCGGGGGCCCCGCTGGAGGGCCCTCGGCAGGGAGGCACCGACGGAGGCCACAGTCGACAGAACCTTCTAGGAACTTCTCCGAGCTGCTGGGGAAGGAGGGGGAGAGAGAAAGGACGTGTAGAGAAGTCTGAAGCTCTGTGCCTTTTTACTTTTCAGCCTTTTTTTACCCATCGGTTTGTGTGTTTTAGTGCAGCAAAAATAGATCGCGTCGTTTATGGTATGCATCGATGCACTAAAACAGGACACCAAGTACTGAATGTGTTTTATTGAGAGAGCACCTTGGCCAGTATCACGACGTGTGTGCACTGGTCGGAGTCTGTTTTTGATTTGTCTCCTTTTCCTTTATTTCTTTTTTTTATATATATAAATGCGTATTTATTTCCCAACAAAGTTCCAATTAGACTGACATCTTAATCAGGCAACTATAGGAGTTGCTTTCTCCTGCGGCGTCAACTGTAGCTCAATAATCTACCGACAGAACCATTTCTCATTAGTTGGAGTGCCGCAAAAAAGATACAGTGTTCTGTAAAAATATTCATACGGCCTGGACGTTTCTCACAAACAGCCACAAACTTCAATGTGTTTTATTGGGATCTTAATATAGAGAGCAACGCAATATTTAGATTTATTCATATCCCTAATATATAATCGGTATCCACAATAACCAATGTGGATACCAACGTTACCAATTTGCTAACAGGGGTATCCGCTAACAGATACCCAGTTGTTAGCGGAATGGGTATCTGTTACCCATTCTGCTAATGGGTAACAGATTAGCGGAAAGTGTAATCCGCTAATCTGACCGATACCGACAGTTTGACTTGTTGGTATCGGTCCGACGATGTTACAGACTGATGTTAAGTTCCTTTTTGTTGCTGTTTGTTTATGTGCTTCGGGAGCGGGAGAGGATGTGGTCTGGTGTTTTGGTATTTAAGTGATGGTGATGCAGCGAAGGACTGAGGGACATTTAACCAAAGCAGAGGAGACATGCAGGCAGTGTTGAAAATGTGGAGAAATCATTTATTATATCTGCGTAACTCTTGCTTATTGGCCAAAACAGCAATATTAATATATCAATATCCGCCAAAATTTGCTCATCGGTGCATTAAGTAATTACATTTTTTTTTCTAACAAATGAAAGTTTCAAAATCATTTTAATGCATTTTGTATTTACTCTGATACCCCTAAATTAACACCTGTGTACTGCTCATGACAACAAGACGATGCACTTTCCAAATCTGACAGAGCGACACTGCTCGTCACCATGGAAACACCATCCCCATGTTGAAGCATGTTAGTGGCAGCATCATTCTGTGGGGATATTCTTCAGCAGGCATTTAGAATCTGTTCAGACATAAACTGAATGTCAATTCAAAAATAGAGAAGTTGATTTAGATTATTAATCACATGTCTTATTAATATATTTAATTATTAATTAGATGAGTTTGTGGCAGCACTTGAAAGCTGTTCTCCATCCAGTATTACTAAACTTCAGCTATTTTGCAAATAACAGTTTGCTTCACTTTCAAGGAACGTGAAAAAGTTCCAGTGGTTTGAATACCTTCCCTAACCTCTGTATAAACATACAGGATAAATTCAGCCTCTTTATATAAAAGTGATGTATGCACATTGAAGTGTTTTTTCTTCTTTCTTTTTGGCATGACTGTTTCGTATTTAGGTCACTGAACTGTCTGGAAACGCAGTGGAGTCTGATGTTTATACACCAAACTAACATCCAGTGCAGGTTCAGTTTATTTATGCGAAATGTAAATTAGAGGTTTGTGCAAATATGCAGAAAAACTGCAATTGTACACATGAGGCACACCATGTGATGGGCCGCAGCTTCATAAAGTAAACTAAGCTAAAGTCCAGCCTGGGCTTTGAAATGTACAACAGGCCATTCAGCAGACACAGTGTTGGCGTTTTTGCTTGAAATGACGTGGAGTTCAGAATTCGTCACAACAGTGTTGATAGAACGGGACAAAAGTACAGCATAAAAAATGCTTTTAAAAACATCTAATCTCTTAAAAATAAATGTTTTGAGTCATCACTGCCCCCCAAATGTTACGTTATTGCACTGAAAAACAAATTTGGTCAAGAGAAAAGTATCTAATAAAAAGAAAAAGTCATAATGTGGTTCTGGAAGTGTGCACACCCCTGAACTAATACTTCAGATGCAATTGAAGCATTTAGGTCTTCTTGAGTTCACTTCTGTTAGTCACACTAAACTCGATTTAACCTGAAGTATTTTAGTATCACTGTGAGTCCAAACATATCAAAATAAATTAAATAATGTCTTCACCTGGAAAACAATCTGTGGTTGTCACCTGTAGAGAGCTTCGGACAAAAGATACCGTCACATTCCGGCAGAATGTGTCACGCCAAAGAGAACGGTATTCTGAAATTAGTGTAATAGTGCGCACAGATATATGTAACCAGAATGTGGCTAGTTCTGAATATTTTTGACTTACTCTTAAATAGAACGGTGCAAAAATGAATTTGAGTATTGAAATAATTCATTGTGGTCTTTTTTGTTTGTTTTGTTACAAAAACCAGCCATTTCTTAGATAAATTATTTGCATGTAATTAACGCAACTGTTTGTTACATTTTGGCATTGATTATCCTCTTATATTTATTTATGCATCTTCACATTAATTAACTTTTTCTTTTTCTGCCTCAGCTTCCTGGGTTTTTCATTGCAACTCTCGTGTAATTTCATAAACGTTCGCAGCGTCCAGCCTTCCTCGTTCCTCAGTTTGACTTATTTCTACTCTAATCTTGATCATCTTTTTAAAGAAATATTTACAAGACAAATAACAAAACCTAAGTGCGGTGGATTGGTTCAAAGCAAAAGATTTCAACAAGTGAAGGAAATCCAACCTGTCAGGTTGTCCCACGGTGTTTTGGGTGAGCAGACTTCACAAAGTAGTAGTTGACGTTTTTCTTGGTGTGGTTGCCGACAGGGTGAATGTACATTAGAGGGTCATATCTCCTGATGGTTTTCCCAAAACGAGAACCGACTGCGTCTCAATACACAGTGAAATCATATCTCATAAGATCATCTTTTATCTGCTGCAGCCACTTTTTGGCACAAAGCCTCCAGCTTTTCCTGTGAGTCCAGGCGAACGTTGCGTCGTATCAGAGCCATGCTTTTTGCTAGTCACACAAGACAAACTCATCACACAGCCGACACTCACTTCTTCCTACCTAATTCACAAAACAGTCACAGGGAAAAGAAAGTACACCCACTTTTATTCAAAGTTGTTACCTTTGAGGATACTCTGGCTGTACAATGAGTTCAGGCTAGCCTCAGGTTGAACTGTATTCTCACCCTGGTTTAGCAAATGATGTCAACATTACGAATGAACATCGAAGTTCCTGCTTTGATTGAACAAGAGTTTAGAGGGGAAGTAGCTGCTACTGATCAAAGAACTTGATTGGATGATCAGAATTCGGACCTTTTTCCCAGAAGTATAACCGACTCTTAGAAAATAGGAATTTATGTCTAGTTGTTGGTCTGGGAGATACTGGTGTGTATTGAAGGGAACAGCAATAACTGTAAAGAAGCAACTGTTGTTGCCTGAAAGAGTTCATGAGGTCATTTCCAAAACGTCTGTCATTTAGAAGTGAGAAATATTATTTATAAGAGGGAAACACTAAATGTCTGTTAAAATTCCTACTGTGCTCAGAGAAATAATAAAAAAAAAATCAACTGCTTCACAAATTTTGTACAAATTTAGTAACAGGTTAGGGAAGAGGATTAGTGCCACTAAAAAAAAAGAAAAATTCAGATTTTTTTACTCAGAATTCTGAGTCTTTCTTTTCAGAAATCGGACATCCTGACAGTTATTCTCAAAATTTTGACATCTGAAAGCCTCAATAAAGAATGAGACGAAAATCTTCCTCTACAACAAAAAGGAAGCGACATGCGAGCGTTAATCCTCCTGAAGCGAAGAGGCTTCAAAGGAAAAGAGGGCGTGCTTTCCTTTTACTCGTGGCTTCACAAAGATGTTCTGTTTACTTTGTCCTGCTGCCTGCTTGTGTGTGTTACTTATTTTATAATTTAGCATTTTCAAACAATGCAGCAAAACAGATTTATACGCTGTGCTTCCTAAAGAGTTTAAAAGACAGGATGGAAGGTGAAAAAGAAGAAACAATCAACACAAAGTGAAGGATTTATTTGAGAGCGTTTTCCTGCTGGAAGCCATGTTTACTGTCAGGATTAGTAAGAATGTTTATCGTTACCAATAACCGAGATTTTAAAGTGTGGATTAGACAAACAGGTTTATTTCAGTAGTTAAGAATATTATTAAGAAGTCATTTTAGATTAATTCAACACATTTTGTTTTTATATTTTCATGTAAAATATTATAATTTTCTGCTTACTGCTGATGAAAACATAACATTTATCTGCTTAGAATATTAAAATACTATGTAAGAAACATTAAAAGGACATTTTTAAACGTGGTCTTAATAAGTACGTTTTATAACGGGTCTCATCAGAACACAGATACCGATTTACTGAGACGTACCTGTAAACTTTGCGTTCTAACCGAATCAATCTGAGCCAGTATTCAACCATTAATCCCAAAGATTTTATATGAATATAAAAGCCCAGTGTTTTACCACATCAGAACACTGGTGTGTTATTTATTTGGGGATTTTTTTTGTTTGTTTTTTTTTTTTTTTTTCACCCACTAAAGAGCTTCCTGCTAGTTAAGAGTCTGAACTTGGCAGGGGGAGTCCATTAAAGTGTGGTTAAAAACTCCGATCCAGATGGGATTCAAAGCCAGGCCTTCAGTTCAGTTATTTACACGGAGCAGACAGTTTAAAGGTCAGACTCAGCTCAGTGTAGTCTTTAATGTCGGGTTTTTTTTTTTTTTTTCTTACACTCACCACCTGGCAAAAGATATTCATGTCTTATAAAGTTTTTTTTTATTTTGTCACATTGCAACCGCAAATTTCAGTGTTTTAGTATTTCATTAAATAGGGCAACACAAGGTAACACACAATTATGAGTAAAAGTAGACAGATACGTTTTACATCCTAATAAATACAAAACTGAGAAGTGTCATTCTGATATTCACAAGTGATTTCCCTAAGTAGACGAATAAGTACTTAACAGAGTCCATCTGTGTGTATTGAACTACAAGGTTCTGACTAAAAGGGGGCTGTGTCCAAAAGCATGCCACACTTTACAGATTAATAAAAAAAAAAAAAAACAACTCCACTTTACAATTACTTTTGGTGGTTTATCGCATCGAATACAACAGAGTCTGTGGGTGTAATGTCATAAACCGTGGAGGGGCGTGAATACTTTAACAAGGCATTGCAGTAGCAACATGCGTTGTTAAAGAATGACAGGAAATGCCTCAGGATCGAATGATTGTGAAGCTACAAAAGGCCAGACTGGATTTATCTGACTGTAAAAGTTGAATCCAACATTCATTACTTTCTCTTTTATGAGCCTTAGAAGAACAATGTTTGAAAAGACAATTTTAAATTGTCAAACAGGGTTTAATAATGCATGCTTAAAGTCGGTCTCCAAGCTAAATATTTCATCTGAAGGAGGCAACGTTTGTATTTTTATGGTGAGGTCAGATTTAAATGGTACTTTGGTGCATCACTGTTGCTTATTGTTTCAGTCTGATGATTTTATAGCCTATTTCTTTCTGGGTGGGGGACAGTAAAAATAAAAAAAAAAAAAAAAAAAAAAACGGAATTTATTTTCCTAATGGAGCCAGTTTCTAACAGCCTTGCGTTTCTGTCTGCAAACACCATTACTCCCTTAAGAGGTGGCTGGAGTCCTGCGTGTAGTTTATTCCTCCAAATACCTGATGTTAAGATGCCTTTAACTGCACTGACTGTCACAGGATTTTTATGTTTTTGTTTTGTTTTTTTTGTTCCAAAAGCTACGCTTGTACAAAAAGCACACCGCTACCGGACTGACCGTGTCGTGTGAATGCTCCGTGGATGGCTGTGTTTCAGATTTGTATTCCCAAATTCCAAAATAAAGATGGTCTTATTCTGGACGCTTCGTCTCTCTTTTCCCAAACCTGCTGTTCCATCATGCTGCAAGAACCTCAGAAAACTTCAGTCTATTCAAGATTCCTTCTACACACAGCGTTCAGAAAGATGTGTCTCAGTCGACTCGTATTAAAGTTTTAGTTTTTCACCAGGAGATGAAGAGGGGATTTTGTTCAATAAAAATGAATCAACTATCAAAGTTGGGAAAAAAATGTTGTGTGTTGCCACCAGAGGGCAGCATTCTTTCAGCAGAGGAGTCTGTGCACCAAGCAGCAAGCTCATGGGGTTTTCCAATAGATTCAAATATAGAATATAAAATACAGAAAACAGATTAAAAACAGTGTACTGTAACGGCAACATATCAACATAAATAGTGTAGTTATATATATAAATAAAAAACACATTGTAGCCTAATCTAAAGGAATATGCATCTAAGTTGGCTAATTAAAAAAAAAAAAAACATCTACAAAATGTATCATTAATCCGTGTACGAGTACAGATGTTTTTCTTTATGTTTCAAATGAGAATACCTACAGAATGAGCCCCAGTCCTCTCGTCAGTAACTTTGATTTTTCAGTGACTGTAAACATGCATTTGTGCAACTTAAACTTGCAAACATTGTTTCTGGTGACAGCTATTCATTTTTCAGCATTTCCAATTAGAGGACATGCGGAATATTTTTTGAATAATTTACACAAACAACAAATTCTTTTTTCTTTTTTTTTTAGTTCAAGTCTTCCTCACATGAGGTCAAATAATAAATAATAAAAAAAATTGATCCAAACATGTTGCTGATTATCAAATCTCTGTCACAAGGGGGAGACACACGCTCCTCTGTGCAGAGGTAAAAACAGAAGTTTCTATTGTTGGCTGCTTCAGTCTGTCTTTTCTTGAGGTTCCTCAGTCAGAGCAGTGTGTTTCTCTGTGTTTCTATTCTCTGTTTTCTATTTTCTCTGAGAAGTCCCATGACACAGTGACTCACAGGATCGCTGCCTGGACTCCGACACATGGAAAATATCAAACAAACCATGATCTCTGGGCCAACGCTCCTCTACCAGCTCTGTTTACAGCCGATTTAAATAAACTAACCCAGTGAGCAGAAAACCTACAAAGTCCCACATTTAGGCCTGAGTTGTTGGAAGCTACGTTCTTTGAAAAACTGCAGGACTTCTTACCGACCATGTTAAGGTCCTGTCTGAATGTTCAACCTGACTATTCTGAAGTCATAGGGTGTGAATTAGATTAGGAAGAGTCACTGAGTGGAAGCAGATCTCCACTGACTGACTTGAATGTGAATCTCTTTCCACTAGTTTATTGTAACATCAATCACCAGGAGCTGTTCCAGAGCCCAAACTGTGAGGGGATGACATTAAAGCTGAACTTTTCCCCCAGTATTTGGGTTTTGATGTGGGCACACACTAAACAATTTGCTTCCTTGTGTGACAGTATAAAAACAACTTAAGAGGGCAGTATTGTGTAAAATCAACTTTTTTAGCTTTCCATCATGTTATAATGTTGTTCCCTTAAAATCATACCTAGAATGTCATCTGGATTCTTTTTTGCATGTTTGAGAAATCTCCCATGGCAACCATTCTGCTGTGTAAAACGCCTGGGTGGACCTAGCCCCGCCTACAAGGCACAGCTCCTCCTCTGGGCTTCTTAGTTTCTGCCTCACAGAGCCCCAATAACTCCCCCACTCAGTTCCTTCAGACTAGCTAGCAGCAATTAGCAAACCGCACAACTGCTGAGCTCATTACTGGAGCTACTTGTCAGTGTAATGCTGATAAAAAACGTTTCTTAAGAGTTAATAGCCAAGCCATGTATTGATGACTTCCTGAAGTTTTCAGAAAGAGCAGAAGTTTTTAAAGAGACAGGGGCCCAATTTCAAGAAGGAATGAAAATTTATTTTTAGTCATATTTGATATAAATAAAATATTTATAACAACTGAAGGTAACATAGTTACTTTAGTGTCCTATAAAATGGCACTATGTGACTGAAACGCAAATAATACTGGCCCTTTTAAGAATCAGTCAAAATGCTAGGAAGTGAATTGTGGACTTTAGAAAGTCCTTGATTACAATTTCCAGATGCTAAACGGTGTCAGGTTTGTTTGTTCAAATCAAGTAGGAATGACCGGCCATCATACCATTCAGGAAAGTTGCAGGTTTGGTTTCCCAGACATGAATGTTTTTTAGTGCAAGATAAATAGATTTATGACATAGATACACCAGTGCAAAGCGCTGTCTAGACCTGAACATAGAAACTCACAGGTTTCCCTAGCAACACCCAGAGCGCTAAAACCCGATTCTGAAAGGAATTGGGGTTACAGATGGTGGATCAACCTCTGGTCACCTGACCGCTACCGGACATCTTGATAGGTTTACAGTTTAGAAAGAGCATTTTATGCAAGTGGTTTTCTTTGCTATTCTTGTTGTTGCCCATTTATTCTAACTGCTTACACAGAAGTAAACAAAAGGAGCAAGGAAGACAATGACGTTGCTACAAGGTACTTAGAAACATGACATGCGGAGTTTCAGTCCAGACAAAGTGACAAAGAAGTGTTTTGTCCTGTTTTCTGGTCAGGAAAACAACAGACTCCTGTGCAGGTAGCAGCCAATAAAATGTCACTGTGAGAGTCAAATGAAGCATGACTGAAATATTGATGAGTTTTCCATACCTGCTCGATCCTGTTCAGAGTCACAGTGACAAGCTGCAGTCAAAGAGGTGATGAGCGACCCAGACACTGGGACATGACTCAGACATGAACAGTCACATCCCCTCTGCAGTTGGTTCATGGTTATACACTGCCTGGTCAAAGAAACAGTCACCACCTGAATTTAGCGGAGCAAACAGGTGCAGGTTTACTGCATGAACAACTGTCTTTAGTTATTTAACCCCAGTGGCTTCTCGTTTCTTAAACGACCGTGTGGGAGGATGCATCCTGTGGTCATAGAAAACATCTTGACCTGCTTAAGAAGGGTCAGATCGTTTAGCGTCAAGCAGAGAAAACATCTCAGGATGTTCAGAAATGACTGAAACAGGGTTGAGAACTGTTCAATGAATGCATCACGTTGGTCAACAGCCAAAAAATTGTCTTGGGTTTTTCAGCTGTTTTAGGGTCATGTTGATGAGCTGAATCCAAAAATCACTTTGGTCAACTTTCTGAACTATGGAGCAACATGAGCATCAAAATGCAGGACTTGTTCTCACATCTGGATCAGTTTCCTGTGAATCTGGATCAGTGAGTGACGAGCAGGAGGAGAGATTCCATCAGGACAGGAAAGAGACGGAGAATTTTACACAATGAAGACGTAACATTCAGTTTAAATGTTCTTACCCTTATCAGTGTTTATTACTCAATTTATAGGAATCCAAGTTTGTAACATTTAATCAATACACTCAGCTAGAAAACAATTTTTTTCTCCTAAAACTTTCTCCAGATGAGAAATATGAATGGAAATGAACTGATAACGTCACAAAAATGTCATCAATTTAGTCAAAAGATCAGATTTCTCTAAATCAAATTAGAATAAAAACCTGACCTGATTGAGAAAAATGGATGCCATTTTTAGATGCAGCGGTGGGTGAAAAATAGTCCTAATTCAGTTGAAAAAACATAGACAACTTCCAAAAGATTTTTTTTTGTAGGTCTGTGTAATTACAAACTGGAAGGATCATCTTTGAAGAAGAAATGTGGTTGGAAAAACCCTGAATAATCTTGACCTGTGATCTGTTAAACGTTTGGTGACATCATATTTGAGACATCATCTCAGGGATGTACTTAAGAGTTTAAGTAAGACCATTTCCACACCACAATGTGACGGGAACTCAAAGGGACTGGGACCAAACAGCTGAGTAGCCAGGAGAATCTAATCAGTGACGCTGCAACCTCCAAAAGAAAGGACTGTAGAGTGATGGAAGAAGGTCATGTGATCTGATGGGTCCAGATTTGCTCTCTTCCAGAGTGATGGGCGCTTCAGGGTAAGAGAGGCAGACGAAGTGATGATCCATCATGGTATCTTGTTGGGGCAGTGCTGTGATCCGGGGTTGCTCCGGTTGGTCAGGTCAAAGTTCAGCAACATTACGAGGTCAACTGACTACCTGAATACTGAATGACCAGGTTAGTCGATCAATGGATCGGTTTTTCCCTGATGACACAGGGACATTCCAAGATGACAAGGCCAAGACTCATCGGGCTGAAAGTGAGTTCAGGCCTGAACCCTGCTAAGAGTCTCTGAGATGTTCTGGAGAAGGACTCTTCCATCATCAAAACGAGATTTTGGTGAGAGATTAATGCAACACTGGATAGAAATAAATCTTGTGACATTGCAGAAACTCATCAAAACAAAGTTCAAGGCGGTCCAACAAAATATTACTGTGACCTTTTTGTTTTTTTTTGACCAGGCGGTGTAAGACATTCAAAGAAAGCTGTATCAATCAGACCATGTGACATGATGCTACGTTTCCCCGGTGCCGATGGCCTACAGCTGCTCTCAGAAACACATCGTCTTAAAAAGCCTTCTGCCTGTTGAAATTAGCAACCATATGGAAGACCAAAACCAAGGAGAAGGAAATGAACTTGACATGACCAGAAACTAGAGTTCAATTGGACCTCTTTAAGGAGGATGAGCAAACCAAACAAAAGTCTGAAAACGTCACTCTGAGCCACTTTGGATGCTGAATCAATGTAATCTACAAGAACTGAACCTGTTTTCTTCAGTCTGCTTTGATCCCTTGTGTTTTCCTCTGACCTTCAGTCATTCTGACCACTAGTCCAGGCTGCTGCTCCGTGTTGTTATCTTGCAGTTATCACAAGGTTAAACGCTGCCAGGCTAACTTGTCTCGGTGTGTTTGGTGTCCAACGGAGATTAGTCCGACTCCAAGCCAACAGGAAGGCCACCAAGCCCGTGTCTCATATAGAATGCATATGACACCACACTTCCTCATTTAGACATGTTATCATTACCAGCTGATATAAAAACCTCTAACAATTCTGTCATGTAAGCTAACTCATGTCAACAGTAAATAGACAGGATGGCTAAATGGCAAATATTAAATTAAAATCAAACTTAACTGAATATTTTGAATGATCGATTTATGCCAACACTGAAGTGCTGTAACAATCCTAATCAGCTGTTACGTAGTCTTAAGTTGGGGTGTAGGGCTGATTACTGTGAAGTAATGCCAAAACAGTCGATTTCATGAATGTAAATGTAAACTGTTTTTCCTAAAATGATGGCTCCCCCTCTGTATTTCTCCTCTGAGCTCTGCAGAGCGTCTGCAGGACACAGGAGGAGTTTTCAGGGCTGCAGAATGTGACAAAGACTCAGCTGACAGCTCCGTGACGTCAGAGCAAGGCAGTACAAAGCCTCGCCTCCGACCTCTGAGAGTTCACCGCTGATAACACACACACCCAGCTCTGGCCTGCCTGATACAAAGACTCACGGTACAACACACCCCCTACAACCAGACAATGCCTCCATCCGTGTGGTTCGCAGACGACATGAAGGACAAGGAATTTACACAAATACATAATCCAGCTCTACCAAAACGAGGCCCTAATTATGCAAACGATGGACTTTCCAGGCCCTTAATGGCTCCTGCTGTGTTCCCATTTCCACTGATGGAACATGTCCAGCTACGTCTGCCATCGGTTGCAGGCAATCTAAGCAGTGGCGCTCTCATCAGCTGACCCCAACCTCTGATTAAGCCTCCTCCGTTGTTCCCTCCAGAGTGTGACCGCACACATTTAGGCCTGGCAGGGATCCAGAACGAGCCGCAGGAATGCCAGTGAAGTTTCACAGCAAGACGGGGGGAGCCGGGTGTTAATGAGCTTAGTTCCCAGGAAAACAACAACAACTGTCCCGTCAAGTTCAGCAGACAGGTGGACAAACCCTGAAGCTGTTTTTGTTGTTGTTGTTGTTGTTTTTGTTAAAACTGAAGATCTGTTTCGTAGATCTGGTTCTGAGTTTGGGGTAGTTTGAAGTTTCCAATGAACTGAACAAATGAATCAATAGGAAGATTTCAGAAACAAACACTCATGACTTCGGCCAAGCTGATGTCACATCCTCCTTTAACCCGCAGCTCTCCTTCCACACCTCAACTATTTTATCCTATTCACTGTAAAACTTAATTAGTTCTCCTTACTTCAAAAATGGATGCAAACTTGTTGCCTCAAAGTGTTTTGTCTTCATTAAATTAAGCTGAGTAACATTAACTTGTGCAGTTTTTGTGAGCATAACTTGTGTTAATTGAATAAATCTGAGTATGCTGTCATTCCTTAAACACCTGAAACATTTTTTTTTCTGAAGGCATTTTTTTTTAACTTAAAGGTACTTACATTAAAATGACTGGCTCCTGCTTTTTATTCGTTTCTCTACTCAACCTTTACCAAAACTCATGAAATACTTATTTTAATCACTTCTTTTCAGCTAAACATACCCGATCATAAGACTACTCATGATAATGAACATACCCCTCACTCATGATGCAGTTTTATGTATTCAAATATAAATGCCATAAATTGCTGTACTGCTCTGAAATTATTGGCCGATTCTTGATGAACTGACTGCATAGATTGAGCTTGTTCACCTCAACCATCTTAAAATTAAACTTGGTGACAAATATAGTTTTTTTTTATATTAATTGCTGCTGCTGCTGGTGGAACAATGCATTGTGGGATATCTTGCTGGCCAACCCCGACTGTCACATACCCTTCCAGATTACTTCAAATGAACCAAGTTCATTTTGAAAAGGTTTTTACCTCAATATAGGCTCTCGACGTACTTACGTTAAAAATAACTATCTAAATAAAAAAATAAGTTAAATGAACTGAATTTATTTAATTAAGGTTAACATTTTAATTCACGGTACAATTTAATTGTAGTTTAATTGAGCGTTGGCAATTAAACAGACTCAAGTCAGGTGAAGAGGCAGCTTGTTATTTACATATAATCTCTGTTAAAACTGAACAAATCTAACTCTGCTGTTTCTGACAGCTAGTTAAGTTAGAAACATTTATTTTAATACTGTTATAGACGTTCCCAGTCCAGAAATGATGGATCCCACTTATTACTTTCCCTTCCTGCATAGATCGGCCAGATTGATTCCAGCCAGATGATCTGAATGATCAGCATGTCATCAAGTTCTCCACAGGCCTGGTACTGACCCAAACATACAGGACAAACATCTAAAACATGCACAAAACTAGGAGGTTTTGTGCATGTTTTTAATATGAAGATATTTCATGTTAAAATAGTTAAGGTCACACTCTTCAGGAAGTATTATTAATTTCTCATGTCTATATATATATATATGTATATATATTTTTTGTTTGCGAATATAAAGACGAAACAAGGCACAAAACACAGAATGCGAAGTCAACATTGTGATTCTGACTCACACTCCTCACCAGTAGGTGGTGGTAAAGCGCCAACCGCAAATAAACTCAAGAAGAAGAAGACTACGTTTTCACATCCGGGTGTTTCATATGTTATATGGGGCTGATATAGCGCAACTCACAGAGTTTTGATAATCGATACAGAATTGTAAAAAATAATAATAATTGAAATGTTTCAATGAATGGATATTTTTATCCGCCCTTACTGGTATAACTTTGAAAATACCACAGCAGTATTTGTTTTTAGTAGAACCTGTTTTTAATTTTAGACGCATCTGCTGCTGTATTCTGGATTATCAATATGGCTCTCGGCCCAAATGATCATTTCGATGCATCCCTGATTAAAACCAAGTATTGAACATCGCACTTTTCAGTTTCTGACACTTTAAAAGGTTAACAGAAAAACTATTCATCAAACTGTTTCCAGTGTCTTAACATTTTTATGAGATTTCTTTTATTATTTAAAATTAAATAATAAAAATGTGTAAGTGTTATTTTCCTCATGTCATTCACATTTTGACATCATGACATGAGGATGATGGCAATCCATCACCTGTGCAGTCACTTTGCAAGGTCTACAAATTTAATGCTTACTCTACTTTCTTTCTTTCTTTTTTTTTTTTTAAAGACTTGGCATTTTTCCAAGATATTTTTTTAAAGAAAGTAGCAATGAGGAGACCAGGAGTAACACTGGAGGAGCTGCAGGAGTCTCAAACATTGTGCCCATGTCATGTAAAATGAAATCCAACATATATGTCTGTTGAACTGTGTTATGTGAGTGTTGATGCTTCCAAACAGCTGCAGCAGAGAAGCAGCTGTGCGGCCCGCAGCATTCCGTAAAGCTAAAACCTCTCGCTTTCACTCGGAAACGACTTCAGCTCTGATGTGTTTGTGTGCTGTGGCAGAAAGTGATGCTTCGGTAAGAGCTTTACACAAGCAACTTAACACGCTCACAGCTTTAGCGCTCTCAGCCTCTAATCTGATCACGGCTAATTTTCCTTTCTCTCCTCCCTGGGACTACAGAACTGCATGAACCTAAAGAGGCCTGTGTGGAGCGCAAAGGGTCAAAGGAAAGCAGAGGGCCACACAGTCTACACAAACAGACAGTTTACTGAGGTCTAATATGGAGCAGTGGTTATTTTGTAAAGGTGGAATAATTGTGATGGGTGGAGAGAAACAGCAACTAAAAGCTTTTCTGTGTCAATATGAGCACAAGGGTTCAAATGAATGTTTTTTTTTTTAAATCTCATTTAAAAACTCTTTCATTTATTTCATCTCAAACAGCTTTAGACGTCAATAAGGGTGTGAAAAAATACTAAATGCTAAAAACTAAATTGTTGCCTCTGTCTCCATAAGGTCTTCCTTCATAGCTGGGTGGACCTGCAGAGGGCTGACGCTCCTCCTCTTCCTCATATGACCCAGCTGCGTGCCGGGGTGTCCTGAACGGCTCTTCCTTTATGGAGCTAAATTAGGGCCAAATGTTTTGGTAATTTAAAAAAAACAAAGTTGTAATAGAAAAACTAAAACTTGAAATTGAAAACTTAAGTTTGTCCCCTACGCAAAATCGGGGCCAGAAGTCAGAAACTGAAAAAAAGAAAAAAACTGATCTGAAAGTGAAAAAAATAAATCGTATTTGTAAAAAACAAACGTTTCTGAAAACATAAAATGCGGAGCTGAAAAAAAAAATCTTTATATATTGTCATCTTCTTTGAATAATGGCCTATGTCAATTTTTGCCAAAAGTGATTTTGGCAAAAGACTTAGGCCCTTTATCTTAGGCAAAGTGAAAAATTTAAATTAATAATTTCTTCAAAAACCTTCCAGAATTAAATCAATATCTTATTTGAATTGAGATAAAAAAAAAAAACAGCAGTTATTTTTTAATTTGAATACATGATTGTATTTTACAAGTTTTCAACAAAAAAAAATTTAGCATCTAAACTTGACTTTTAGTTTTTCTACTACAATTTTGTTTTTCAAATTAATATAACCTTTGGCCCTAATTTAGCTCCATACTCCTCCTGCGAGGCGGTCAGGTCCCGGAGTCCCAGACTGGTCCCCAGTGAGGGCTCTGCGCGCGCGGCTCAGCTGTTCAGAGGACAAGCTGATTAAGTGACGGGATTTCCAGCAGATCAGAGCTGCTATTCCCAGCCTGGTCCACCAGGATTACCTCCTCCGTTCAGGGAGCAGTTTAGCTTCATGTCCACCAAACCATTACTGCGATATGCAAAAGTATTTACACCCTCTCTACCTTTTTCATATTGCATCCCCATCCCCATACTAAATCCAGATGTTTTTATGAAGGCCTCAGGTACGTTTATTTAACTTAGCAGCATTTATATACAGGATATGAAACTCAATTAATACAGCAGACAGTTTGGGAGACAAGTTGTAGGGAAGTAGCAGGGTTGAGTTCTAAAACAATATTCTGACACTTAAGCTAAATGAATTTTAACTCTGGAGGAACTGTAAAGAGCAACAACTCCCGTTGAATAATTTATCAACACAACTATTAGTCATGCATTCCACAAATTTAGCATCTCAGGAACCACAAAAATAGCAAAATCTTTACATTAGGGGTGAGCGATATGGAAAGTTTTACCATGATATTTTGCAGTAATATAGAGATAACGATAAAAGTGACAACGGTATCACTGATGGTGTTGCAGCAATAATAGCCCCACAAATACAAATAGTGCTCTCACAAAACATTCCCATTTGTAATAAAGCTTCTTTAGGACAGCAGTCACATAAAGAAGTGTGATTTTTATCACTCAGCTGCTCATGGTAACTTTATTTTAAAATTTATTGGTATTTATTGATGCTTTTATTCAACAAACAGTTGAAAAAATAGTAAAACTATCAATCCCGACAATAAGGACAATTTCATTATTAATCGGAACTTATGACTACAATAAGTCAAAATCTTCTGATAAGAAATTTATCACGATAAATGATAAACAATATGATAACAACCTGACTGGTTGTTGCAATTCCGTTCAGTTCTCATCTCCCTTCACTGCCCCATCTGGGATTTCTTCCATTCAGCTGGATTTCTCTGGTTGAATTTCATCTTGGCCAGTCAGCAAGCAGAAGTAGAAGTTGTGAACGATAATTTTCTGTTTTCAAATTGTAGTCTGCCTCTCCTGTAGGTTTAGCAATGGCAGCAGGGGAAGTAAACAGTCCGTGTTGGTACAGCTTCCAAATACAGAGCTGTTAAAGTCGGAATATTTAAGACATTTAAGACAAACTTCAACAGAGGCCACGCCTCACAATAATTTCCTAACAGACCGTCTGTGTGAAGCAAAGTGTAGAACAAGGGACGGTTTTTAAACAGGCTAACTGACGAGCTAAATACAAATCCATTCCACACTTTTCATATTTATTTTTTGTTAAAGTTTTAAAAAATATATATTGCATCTTTTTCTTTATACTTAATTGTGCATTACTTAGTGTTCATCACATAAAATCTAATGTACTTAAACGTTTGTTTGGTGTTAAAACTTCTTTATGGCTCTGTATGTCTGCAACTCCTGATATAAAGAAGCTTTTCAGCAGCTAAACAAGTCGCTCCCTTCACTAGCTAGCCATTAGCTGGAAAGACTTCTGAGCTGAAAAACTTTATAAATACGTCTCAATGTTAGTCTTACAGTAAGCAGGACCTTTATTTTTGGCAAGTGCTCCTATTTACTTTTCAAACATGGTTAGCATGCTAATCCATGCACTGAGGAAGAGTTCTGGTTGAGAGGAGAAATAAAAACGAAAACGTTTGCACCTAAACTCTGCTTGCTGATTTAATAAAAGGGATAGTTGAGAATTTCTGAGGTGAAGGTGTGTTAAAGGTTATCAGCAGACAACTCATGTTCTTCATATAAATCCAGTTAGCTGCTGTCAGAGGGTGACTGATGGCTGGTTGGATACAGGCGGAGACTAAAACAACTCAAATCTTATAAACACTGCGGTTCAAGCAAACGGTAGTTATGAGGCTTTACAGCGGCGGCACATTCACATTGTGTGGCTGTTTACACAGAAATCAGTTACGTGTATGGAGAAATAGAGGGAGGAGACAGTGTGGCAACAATGTTCTTCCTGAGAACCGAGATTATGAAGAATTAAAAATTCCAAAGTTCTACAACACAAATGCATGACAGATGTTTTAGATATTTAAGAGTAAAACACATTTAAAACTCGTGCATCTCTTGGTCCATTTCCCAATTACACTCTACTTTGCATTAGTTTAGGATATGAAATCCCCATAAAATTGTTGAGATGATGAGAGAAAATGTGAAATAGTTGGTAAAGCGCCGTGTAAAAGAAACAAAATCCTTTCAGTTCATTTATTGTTTTTCGTGGTTTAGTATTCTTCCTCACATGGTTCAGTTCAACAGGCTGTAGTGTGAAAAACAATTCTCACTCATTTATTGCCTGTATAAACAATGACAAAATAATAAAAAAATGCTCAGCAAACCTAAAAGCAGGTATAAAAGGTTAACCTTATAAAATCATAACTCAAAGATAAACATCCTGAATATTACAGAAGAAGCTCCTGGTTTGAACTTCTGCTTGATGGAAGCAGCGAACGGCGGCTTCCAGCCTTCAGGTTCTGGGTTTGGTGGCGAAGGTGAGGTACCCCGTGTGGCCCGGCATTTCTCTGGGCGGAGTGGTGGTCTTGATTTTTAAGGAGGCGGGGTTTGGAGCGGCAGAGGGAGGAGCCTCCTCCGTGGCCTGAGAGGAGGAAGACGAGGGGGCGGGGCCGAAGTCGGGCAGCTGCAGGGTGACGGGTCGGACGTTGTGGACTCTGAGCAGAACCTCCAGGGTCCTGACCTCCTCAAAGCCCCGCTCCGTCAGCGCCTGGCACGTCCTCTGAACCTGCTCTATGCACGGAGAGAAGGAGCACAGCCGGCCCCCTGCAGGATGACACAGGAAACACACCCAGATGAGAGACTGGTTAATGCCGTCATCAAGTGTTTAATATACACACGTCTTCATACATATTTTTTTTATAATGTCAAATTTATTGCTTTGATTTTATGTATAAGAATAAAAGAAAGAAATCAAAATCCCAGCAGTGTGGCATGCATATGGGTAAACACTTTGCAGATTTCCATGTAATACACGCAGGTGTTTCAGTGTTTATGAGCGTTGCAATTCTAAACCAAGAAATGTTCCACCCATTCTCAATACGAAGGGACAGTATTATAGATTTTCCAGTGCAATTTTATAGTACAATTAAGTAATTATGTTACCTTCAGTTGTTATAAAAATGCTATATATCTAATATGACTAACAAGGAATTTGATTTTGTAATTTAACGCCTTGAAATTGGGCCTCTGTCTCTTTAAGAAGTCCTGCTCTCCGCCTTCAGGAAGTCAGCACAACATGGCTCCTCTATTAAACTTTAACATTTTTACCAGTGTTGCTCTGAGAAGTAGCTCCTGTAATGCGCAGATCCTCCAGGTGTTTACTAAAGGCTAAAGTCGAGGGGAGAGGACTCAGCCGCTTGGAAACTGCAGCTCTGAGGAGGAGCTTTGCCTCAAAGGCGGGGCTAAGTCCACTCAGGCATTTTACACGACTAAACGGTTGTCATGGAGACAAAAGAATTTCTCAGATATGCATGAAAGAATCAAAGCAGCACTCCAGGTATGTTTTTGATGACAGAATAAAATGATAACATGATGTAAGGCTCAAAAAGTGAACTGCTCCTTTAACTGGACCAATGCATGAATACTTTTTAATCTACACCATTCCACTGTAGCTCTGGTTTTCCATTCGCCCTAAACGTGTAATTAACCTCTCCTTGTGTGATGCCTTGCGTTTTTAATTGGACGTTTGGTGTTTTTAAAGCCGTTTTAGCTCTGATCCTTTGTTTTCTTGTAAAACTCTTGGAATTAACCTGTTTATGAATGGTGTTATATCTATATATAATCTTATTATACACATAAGACAAACAAAAAAAAAACCCAGAAGATTTACTGAGATAAAATCAGTAAAACTTAGGTGGTCTAACTGGTTGAACAAGATTTTATGTAAAAAAATAAAGAACAGATTTCTTTTGCAAAAAACATTAAAAAAATCTTTTCACTGAAAAATGTGACATGTAGATATAACATAAAATGTGCATGGATACATTTAAAGGCAGTGTATTTCTCCAAAGAGAGGAGATATGAAGAAAGAACATAAAAAAATAAAGATTCTTCATTGGCCAGTTCTTTTGGCTGAGACGCACACGACTCCATGTTTATAGAAGTCAGTCTGTGTAAAAGTAGATGTTTTCTTTGAAAGAACTACACATCCCTCAGGTAAATGTTTTGGACAGGATTCCTGGGACAATTTACTCTGAGAAAACATTCCCTCCTTTAATAATACAACTTCTACACATGCATTTGTTTCCCACAAAACGGGATATTAAGAACAAAAACATCCATGCAGATTGTTGGCTCCAGGCTGCAGTGCGCGGATCATCAGAGGATCACCTACTGGCCGCGGCCTCTCATCTCCACGCTGAACCCTGAGGTCGCCTCGGCGGGAGGTCGGAGAAACACGCCGACAAGCCATTCGTGGCTGACCTAAAGGACACAGACTGACACGGAGCGGTGCAGCTGCACAGAGACCAGCTCCGGGTTCGCAAAATAAGCTGAGTTTTCGAGTTCAAATCTGAACTAGGGAGGAGTTTGAAAAAGTGAGATTTACCAAGAAACATGCAAACTTTAGCCCTGCAATAAAAGGTTGAAGAATAAATCATGACGGTCACATGGAGGTGTGATCTTCTAATTATAGGTCTTTGATTAGATTTATTTACTGGATGAACAGTTTTACACTCTTTCCTAACTCCAACGAGTTTTAATGGAAACCCTAATTATTAACTCAACTAGTGTTTCCAAGGTTATAAAAACAAACAGGTTGGCTGGTGTTGAACAGGTTGTGAACACAAGGTTTTAAGTGCCTCGTCTCTAGGAACGGCTGAAGGCCTAAAAAAAATAATAAAAAAGAAGTAATAATTCACAACGGAGACTATAAAATGAGTTAAGACGCAATAAAACACTTTGTAAAGACAAGGAGACCTGTCGAGTCAGCTGGCAAGTTCATCTGTAAACCCTGGTTCTCTCAACGGCAACCACTAACAGACTACAAGAAATGTTTATGACTGAAAATTGGACTAAAGCCACTGTGTTTTTGATAGTTTTACTGTGAAAGCTTTAGCTTAGCACTAAAAAAGCTCACATGTACAGATAGTAGAATATGTAGACTTTGACAGGCCATGGTATTGAAAAGGGGTGTTGTACTGCTCAACTGTTTTTAACCAAGTCGAATGGCAAAAATGACTTAAGAATAAATCTGCCAAAGGAAACAAACAGTGACTTCCATGTCTGAGGCCATTGCTAGCTCTTTAGCTCACCTTAAAAAATAAGACGAGGTGGTAGGAGTTTCAACAGTTTCCCCTCAACCAACGATTAGGTCAGTTTAGTGGTAAAGAGTGCATGGCCAACATTGACCTTAGCTTGAACTTTCCCAACAAAATACTAGACAGGAGCTTAAGGAACTTACAGAAGTATGCTGTAGTCCCAAGAAAGCTGGTTAAGTAGAACCTTTGGAAAAATGTGTGTAAACTTGGCCAGACAGAATCATCAGGAAGCTCCTAGGATGAATAAGTTGCTAAATGACATTGCTTAATTTGTTTAACTAGTCACCTATATGATATTCTAACTTACACTAAGTTAATCTTTGGTAAAAGACATAAAGACAAAAATCAGGTTAAAAAAAAAAGGTCAATGTTGCCTCAGGAGAGGCAAAAGTGACCCAATCAAGACAAGTTCAGTGTTTCTTCTACCATTATTCAAGAGGGGCACCCCCCCTGCCCATGAGGCTGATCGTGACGTGTTCTAATTGTATGTGTTCACAGTTTATCAGACTATCTAAATAATGCCAGATCATATTGTGAGCTATTTATGTCCCTTAGTGATTGCTCGTCCGCCATCAGCCCTTTCTCAAGCTGGGTTTACAATTGAAGCGTTGACCTGGGCTCCAGGGTGTGCATGCCAATTACTCAACACGCCTTGCGTGCCATCATAATTCCTGGTCATGTACCTCTGAATTTTTTATCTTGGTGTGGATCGCTCAAACTGGACAACTTGGAAGGTGATCTTCCATAACAGGTTCACCTGTACCAATATTTATGAGGATTAATTTTGGGGGAATATGGTACCAAACTACGCGTCAAGCATGAAAGTCACACCACTTGCTCAACTCATGCTTGCTCTCTACGCAAACTTTTAAGTGTCAGTCCAGTTAAGTTCTGCTCTATCATTGGCTTGGAGGATCTACAATTCATGTGCAGTCTGTGACTGAGACTTAACTGTCTGTACGTGTTTTAGGATGGGGAGTGACTCATGGTAGCACCTGCTGTTTGTTTAAATGAAAAAAAAAAAAAAAAATCATGGGCTTTCACTCCAAATGTTCCAAATCACACCAGAGGTCACTGGATTTGTGGTTCATGGAATACGAAGTCTGAATACAAAGTTACCAATTTGTCAGACCTGGCCTGCATGAACCTCATTGTTAGTTTGGTTTAGGGTTTTTACATTTAAGCAGTTTATCAGAGTACCTTAGTGTCGTGAAAAAATATATTTAAATACTTAGGTTTTTACCAGATTTGTTTCCATCCATTCATTAAAAACATTTTTGTTGACACAGCTTCTAAACATTCCAACAAATGTAATTGCACTGCTGTACCAGTAGGTGGCAATATGGAAATCCTGACCACGGCTAAAGCAGTGCAAGGTTCAAGATTCTATCAAAGTTCATGTTTTATTTGATATTTATCATTTCCTGCTCTTGTGCTTGAAGGTTACAGGTAGAAGTTAGGACAAAGTGCACATAATAACTACTCACTTATTAACAGACGTTATGGTTAAAACGAAATTACCATTTCACTTTACCAGAATGGTGATTCACAACAATCAAACTAAGTATAAGACAAGAACCATTACTTTTTTGCTACACTAAAATCTTGAAAACTTAAGAATAGAAAGATTTTACTACTAAAAAAAATTCCCACAGCAAATATATCAAGAGACATTTAGTGTCAATTTTTTATGAGACCTTTGGTTTTGACAAATAAACATCAAAATTATTTTAAGAGAACATGGTTGTACTTGGCTTTTAAATCCAGACTCCAAACATACGGATTTCTAAAGTGACTTCACCAACACAAGGAAAATATATTTCATAAGCATCTGATGCATTACTTCCTCATGGGTTGTGGCTGTGCAGATAGTCACATCGTGCTTCTGCATTGTGACCGCAGGAGCTCAACACTTACCTTTAAATGTGTTATTTGATCTGCATTTTCAGGTTTTCTAACTCAGCTACATCAAACAGAGTCTTACTTATTCTGTCTTATTCAGAGCAACATTCACCAGACCAAACATTCTTTGCTTTAACAGTTTTCATGTTCCCTTTCAGGCCTTTTATTAACTTCTGCCTGGCACATGATCCTTTTGGTGATTCACTGTACATCCAAAGGTTTTAATGCAGTTTAGCTTTTATGAGGCATGTGAGGAAAAGGTGCATACTATATGAAGTCCCAATAAAAAGCAAAAAACAAACAAAAAAAAAAGATCAAGTCTACAGACGAGGAGTGCATTGTATCTGGTAACCATTAAATTAGACCGCAGCATACTTCAGATAGCAGTCGTTCCTTTGGCAAACAGGACCAGTGTTCCCCTCGAAACGGTCACACAGTTTAGTGTCTCCTGGCAACAAGACGAACACACTGGGAGGGGTAGGGTTGATCATTCAACAAGGGCGTCTCCG
Organism: Girardinus metallicus; assembly: GCA_903067095.1. NCBI lineage: Eukaryota > Metazoa > Chordata > Actinopteri > Cyprinodontiformes > Poeciliidae > Girardinus > Girardinus metallicus. The sequence goes on along the minus strand of CAEGAE010087126.1, from coordinate 26,033 downwards.
AGCGGCTGCTAATCCTATCAAGTTTGGACTGAAAGTCTAAAAAGGAAAGCAATTGTGACATAATCCTGTGATTCCTCCTGGTGAAGTTCATGGTTTACAAGTGTTTATCTTTATGAGAAACACCGAGAGCGAGAGAGTGAGAGAGGCGGTGAGTGAGAGAGAAAGAGGGAGGCTGGAGATGCTTGTTAGGATTTACAGTCCGTCTCAGAGGCCTGGGCTGCAGGCCAGAACATCAGGAAAATTACAACTCGCAGTAGGGGAAAAAAGTATGCTTTCCTACACGATCCACTGGTGGAGAAGAACTCCCTGCAGCTTTTCAGCTTCAACTCATAGAAACCACAAAATACAATAATAAAGGAAGCAAGAGTTATTTTTTCATTTCACTTACTCGGGTCAGTAAAAAGAGGAACACTTTTTCTACAGATTAGCTTTATATTTTTAACCCAGGCATAAACATGTCAGATTTTGGCTGGATCATTTCAGGACAGCAACAAACAGGGAAAAAAAAAACCCCATCTTGTTCTGCAGTGGGAAGAAAACGGAGCATTTCCATATGGCGTTCCATTCAGCAGCCCTCTGCTCATAGCAATACCCAGTATGGTCATGGGATCGCTCTAACAGTGATGTGGCAGCATGTTATTTATCTGGATCTGTGTATATGTGTGTACGTGTGCGTGCATGAGGGAGGATAGCTTATGAAAGGAATATGCAGCAGTGGCACCATAAAAGGGAGAGGAGGTAGGAGAGTTGCTCTGCAGCATACTGGCTCCTCCTTCAGATTTATCTTCATATTGAGGCTTAATGCTTGTAATGATGCTATTGATCTCCCTTGTGATGCAGGGAATCTACCTTTAGCACTGAGCAACAAGAATGAGGGTTTGGGAAAAACAACAAAAAACACAAAAATATCCTGACAAGGTATACCACTGGGTATTGTGACCTCAGTGTGACTGCAAGCAGGATTCACTGTAGTGAAAAAGGTAATATACAAAATAAAATAAAAAAAAATCTAAAAAAAACCCCAAAAACCACAATGTAATATCTCATTTTGACCCTCCAATAAACTGTTTAATAGATGTTAATAATAAATTTAGCCTTATGATGTAAGGAAATGTAATACTGGACAACACTAACAATATTTTTTGGAAAAAAAAGAAATATTGTTGGGGGGTTGAAGAACTTTAATAATTCTCTAAACACAACTACAAATTAGAAACAGTGAAACTGACTAAGTACAATTACAAAACTAAAAGCATAACAACATTAGCAAAATGAAAGAGACGAGTCCCAGTGGGAAAACTAAGACATCACTGATTGGTCGACACCGCTTTTGGCTTTTGAACTGGAAATTATTCTTGCTTTAGCATCCATCCATCCATTTTCTAACACCCTTGTCCCTAGAGGTGTCAAGAGGGGGTTGGCTTTAGCATATTTGTTAAAAATATGAACATTACCAGGGATGCAAACGTGACTACTGCTATGCAGGAATATTTTGAGTCAAGACTTGCAGCTCGTTAGCAGTACATAGCTTTGTGACTGTCTTCTCGCTTATCTAAAACAAAGAGAGAGCGAATGCCAGAATAATTTCTGGTTCTAAAGCCAAAAGTGGAATTGTCCAATCAGTGATGTCTCAGGTTTCCCACTGAGTCCTGCCTCTCCCACTTTGTTAATGTTTTGTTTTCTTAATTTGTAATTGTGCTTTGTTAATGTCGTTATGTTTTTGAATATGTTGTTGTGTTTTTAAATTTGTGTTTAATTGTTGAGGTGGCTTACACAACACCATGAGAATCTTTTTTTTCCTCCCCAACTACATTATGCTTCACAAATCCCAAAGTGTGTTTTAAAGAATGTGTAATCAGTGTAGAATATCCCAATGGAGGTTTAACTTAAATATAGTGGATCCCCAGGATTTGTGGGGGTTAGAGACCATAACTAGTTCCCCTGTGAATAACTGAAATCTGCAAATACTTTAGGTCTCCTCTGATGCTTGTACCAGCCTAATTTAATACTTCAAATACTAAATACACTTTAATATGCATTAGTACGCACAGTAGCAACCACCTTGGCACAATCACAGACGCAAACATTCACAGTCTTCCCTTAAATCAGCCAGTCAATCAGTGAAAAGGAAAATAAACAGCGCACCTGATTTAGCTGCTTCGCAAGATGTTGTGCCAATCCGCCCGCTCGAGACCACGGCCTCGGATTTGTAGGCACTGATCCTCATCCCGGCTGCTTCACACTCAGCTGCGACCGATCCAGCGAGAGCTGCAGATCACGACCTGATGAAGCCAATAGGACCACATCATCTGCAAAAAGCAGAGATGCAATCCTAAGGCCACCAAAACGGATACCCTCAACACCTCGGCTGCGCCTAGAAATTCTGTCCATGAAAGTAATGAACAGAATCGGTGACAAAGGGCAACCCTGGTGGAGTCCAACTCTCACCGGAAACAACAGTTAGGACCCAGAGAGGCTGCCCTCTCATTCACCGGGGTAAACCCCAACCTACATTGGTTGGGGTTTACCCAACCAATGTAGGTTGGTTGTGTAAACCAACCAACCTACATTGGTTGGTTGGTTTGATGGGGGGCAACAAGTATACCCACTACTGCCTGATGTCTCTCACCGCGGGCAACTCCAGAGTGGAAGTATGTCCAGCCCCTATCAAGGAGACTGGTTCCAGAACCAGAGCCATGCGTCGAGGTGAGACCGACTATTTCTAGTCAGAACCTCTCAACTTCACACAGTCAGCTCCGGCTCCTTCCCCACCAGAGAGGTGACATTCCACGTCCCAAGAGCCAGCTTCTGCAACTGGGGATCAGACCACCAGGGCCCCCTCCCTCAGCAGCCACCCATCACATACTGCACCCGACCCCTTTGGCCCCTCTCATAGGTGGTGGGCCCATGGGAGGGGGGACCCATGTTTCCTCTTTGGGCTGAGCCCGGCCGGGCTCCATGAGTAAAAGCCGGGCCACCAGGCACTCGCCTTCGTGCCCCCCCTCCAGGTAGATATCATTCCAGGAAACAATGTCCCCACAGTACAATATTAATCATTTGGTTTGATCCAATCTGCTCGTCATAGTTACTTGGTCGAAATTAATGACAGTATGTGGAAATCCAAAGTTTACAAAACAATAAGATAGAATGATCATCTCTGGTAATTCATCATTTTTATGGCCATTTATTTTATAAAAAAATACTAAATCCCCTTCAGGACAAACTATCATTGTGTGATCTACATGTTTTCTTTAGGCCTCTTGATTGAAACATCGCTCCATGGAATCGGGGACTGAAGTCATCCCACCAATATTACATCCCCTGGTCTACTTCAGGAGGTTGTTTCTACTATAAACCGTTCAACGGTAAAACAGGAAAGCAGAATGAATGACAGTGATATAGTACCAAGCAGCAGCAGGAGTCCATGGTGCACAGTGGGAGAAGACTAACAGAATTATCTTCCAGACTCCATCAAATCATGAGAAATATGTGGTTCATCAGAATGGGATACAGATTAACAAAGAAAAAAAACTTGAGGATGGTCCACAACTATTTTTTCTTTAATGGATGGATTTGAAAAGCCTTGATGAGGATTGAAAGAAAGTCAGCACTTCCCTTCCAGAATTTTTCCACACCTCGTTTGGAGTGTTCAGGTGAATGTGGGGCAGTGTAAGCCATTCTCCTTTGGTTCTGTAACTTCAGAACATCCCATGTTCTGAAGGGCCAGGGATCTCAACTGATCTACTCATATAAACTGTGATGTGAGACGGGAAGTATTTGGTTGCATGTTTGGTGTGGAACTATGATCTAAAAGGAAATCGACTGCAAATAGAAAAAACAATAACAAAACTAATGTGCGGTGGTTTTAAGTGCTTGGACGGAACGGTTTGTTTACTGACAGAAATTAGAAAAAAGGAGGGGTGAAATAGTAAGTATCTATGAAATGTGTATATGATTTAGCGAAGACGCAAATTGACCCATGCCTTATTTAGGGTAAAAGAAATTATCTCTAATAATTCATTGAAAATCCACCTATTTACTGATTTCTTTTCTCTGATCATAACTAAACAATTCCAAATAAAGCACAGCTTGGGAAGATGAAATAAATACATATGCTCACTGCTACTTGACTTGTTGTTGACCGATCCTTGCAAAGCAGCTAATCAATTCATTTCCATTGGCACTGATTGGACAGAGATAATGAGGACCATGGATGTTAGCTTCTGCGGTAAAAGCAACCTGATAGTCCAAGCCAAGGCCAGTTTTGCTTAATTTTCCTCATGAGCTGCGCTGCAATTTAAAGTCTAGACCACACTACTTACCAGGTGGGGGTGCTGATACATCAAGAAGCTACAGGACAGAAATGTGTCCTCTATTAAAGGGTTAACAGAGGAGCCAAATGTTGTATTTAGTAAAGCAGTATCTGGTGGGACTTGTTCTAAAATGTTTGAGAACCACGGCCAAACAACATGTCTGCCTCAGATAATGCAATGTTCATTCTGCAGCTTTAGCACTCACTGCAAACCTATGCGTGTTTGCGGTAATGTAGTGGAGAAGGATTGATTGGGAGAGTGAGTGGAAATGATAAAATATGATTTTACAGAGAGGCAAAGTGCAAGGTGAGTGAGCAGATACATTGTTTATATAACAGCTGTGGTGCATCATGTGCTGCTGAGAGTCGCAGGTGGAGCCAAAGTCTGGGTGAGCTTTTGACCAAAGAGCAGAGTTCTGTACTTCGTATCAATAGTAGTTAGTACAATAATCCAACATCATTTGTTCGCCATTCTGCTACATTAAAGGGGCAGCATTATTTAAATTGACTTTTTTGAGTTGTACACCATGTTATGTTATTCCCTCGTCAAAAACACACCTGGAGTGTTGCCTTGATTCTTTCATGCATGTTGAGAAATCCTTTAATCCCCATGGCAACTACTCAGCTGTGCAAAGTGCCTACATGGACCTAGCTCCGCCTTTGAGGTGAGACTCTTCCTCTAAGCTGTGGTTTCTAAGTTTCCGCCCCACAGAGAGTTCCCCCCACAACTCACCCACTCAGCTCCTTCAGACTAGCCAGAAGCAATTAGCAAACTGCGAATTGTTATAGGAACTACTTCTCAGTGCAGAACAGGTAAAAACATTGTTAAAGGGTTAATAGAGGAGCCATGTTGTGATAACATACTGAAGGCAGAGCTTCAGACAAAGCAGGAGTTTTTAAGGAGACAGAGGCCCAATTTCAAGAAGTTAAATTAACAAAGTCAAAAAAAGTAAAGTCATATTAATAACAATTGAAGGTAACATAGTCATTTCATCGTGCTATGGAATGGAACTATGTGCTTGGAAAACACAGATCACTGCCCCTTTAAGTGATTAAATTATTTTGTTGTTGCTCAACAAACAACTTGAAGTTATAATTCCCTCATGGAGTCCATCTTACCGTGCTTCTTCATGGCAGCCTTGGCATGTCCCACTGCCTCCCAGGGGCTGGGGATGTCCAGGAAGACCGCGTCTGCAACCCCCGACACTCCAAACCCGTCCTTGCACACGTCCTGGTTCCTGACGGTCACCAAGTGATCCACACGGTGCTCCTTGAACTCCTCCGCCACCTTTTCTGCCCGCTGCTGGTGGAACTCCACTGTGTGCAGGTGGCCAGTGGGGGCGATGGTGCGCAGGATGGCGTGGGAAAGGGATCCACTACCGGTACCTATAGAACCATAAGTGAGAGATGCTTATGAGTCTAAAGGTACACAGACGGTTTCAAAGCTGTCTCTGCCTACACACCCCAGAATGCTGTATGGTTCAGCTTTTCTGGAACAAACTTCCACAAAAAATTTTTATTAGTAAAACTGTTTTTATGTCTGTATAAACAAAACATTATCAGCATATTTTATCTGAAGATAAAATACTTTGCCCAAATGTTCAGATCAAATCTTTATGTAAGACCCAGACGGAGATGTTGTCATTTCTCACAAAGAGCTACAAGCCTGTCCCAGGTGGCTCCAAGCACCTTATAGCTGCTCACTCTGCATACTTCCAGAGCACTTTACCAACAAGAGGATGCTCGACTTCCAAAGGGCCATTCATTTCCATGTAGCAGTGCTTCTGGTGCCGTAAACAAAGATTGCTAATGTACGTGATGGGAGAGCGAGGGAGGGCAGCCCTGTTCATGTGACTTACAGTAAGGGGAGGGCAAGCAAGAGTCCGAACCAGAGGGAGAGGCCAGCAGATCCCATCCTCCACCCAGACTTTTCACTTTAACCCATGAAGTGATGTCACTGCCGCCTTTGTTGTGGAGGCCACAAAGAAGGCAGTGTTCTGAAACACGTCTAGAACCTTCACACTGCTGGACCGGATGGAGAGTCGCCGCTAACAAACAACAATTAAGGTTCACGGTGGCGCTTGAAAAAGGAGATAAAAACTTGGAAGATTGTTGGATAAATGGTGGACAGAAAAAGAGACGGTTCTGTTCTATAATCTTGTTCATTGTTGCATAAAACGAGTGTCTTAACACGATGAATAACTCCCTGTTCAGATATTCAGTCAGTAATGGACTGAAATCACATCTGATTACATCAGCACTCCCTTCCCACTCTGGATGGAAACTAACATTCAAGTGGATTTCCTTTAAAGTTTATTAGCCGTGGAAAATGATTGTCATGTTTGCTTTAAGTTCCATATGAATATGGTGAAAACAAGAGGCTGGTAAACACAACAATTACCCTCCTAGAACAATTTGAGAGATCTTTTTTTTCTCCATAGCAACTAACTTCTCAATAAACGGGTGTTAGTTTCCAGGCCTTAGTTTTTGCACAATACAGGATCTACAATCATTTGATCTCTTTGTCTCAGTAAAACTGCTTGGTAATGGAAAAGCATACATATATTCTTGAAATTTTGGTCAAAATATTCAACTTCTATGCACCATAACTCTGGAACAAACTTCAAGAAAACTGCAAAGCTACTGAAATCAAGGCTAAATACCCACCTGTTTAAAATAGCTTTTGAAACATAAAAGGAACAATAATCAACATATTTGATGTGCATTGATGATTTTGATGCATTGACAAAATGTAATGTTTATTGTTTCACAATTGGTGAACTTGAATTAAATATGTTACCACATAAAATAAAGTGAAGCTAGCCCTTATGTTTTTCAATGTCACTTACGCAGCAGGTCATTTTGCCCCTATATCGTTTATCACCAACTTTTTCCCACGTACAAAATGGTGCCATCCACCATGCCTAATTAATACATTGTTTCTAAGCTAATTTTACAACAAGTAACAAATGAAGCTTGGGGATTTCAGCCATGTACTGTGTTACAGCGGCATGGTTACTTGGGTCCTGTAGGATCCAACAAAAATCCTTCTGCAAACTTAGACTTGTGCAGTTATATAAGCAGAGGTGTACCGAGACATTGCTCATAAATGAAAAGTGTACTGTTAATAGGAAATAGCTTAGTGGCTGCAGAACACTTTTGTCATCAAGGAGTGTCTGGGTCCAATCTGCATTAGCTCAATAAATCAGCAAAGTCAGGATGCTGATGGTTTCTGGTTTTTTGAAAAGTTCCGGAAATAGAAAGAATGGACAACAGCCAGACCTCAGAGAAACATAAAAAGTTAGCCGCTTTGCTTTGAAAGTAGACAGGGATTTTCTTTTTCTATCAATAGTGGTCTTTCAACAGTAGATGGGCAGGAAGAAAGACAGACGGAGAAGAGAAAACTGCATAAAGAATATTGGCACAGAGAGTGTTTTAACGACCAATTGCACCCATAATCCGGATGAGTCTGAAACATAAGTTCCAACTTCAGGAGGAGGAACATGTGAGCAGCAGATGCAGCCGGATGGAAATCATCAGCTGACTGGAAAGATTTTACAGGCAGAAAAAATCCACTTGGAAACAGTGACTAAAAGTTCCAGTGTGACAGAGCCACACAGAGGATGTAGTTAAAAAAGGATTGATTCAAGCAGACGAAGCTCAGCCCGAACGGCTGTCATCGAGCCAGTTGGTGGATCCTGCTCAGAAAGAAACTTCCACAGGTTTTGTTTGGACAAATCAAGAAAAGGTAGTGCTTAAAAAAAAAAAAAAACAATACATGGTTTACAAGTGGTTCTATATGAATCTGAAATATCAATACAGCCGGTTTTGTGAAAGTCTCAGGTGTTTTTGATAACTTTATTGACTAAATAATAGAATAAAGTCCAGACAACACAGAACATGCAGCGCCTAGAAAAGCTATTCACTTCCTTGGAGGTTTTACCTATTTATTGCTTTTACAAATCAATCATGATCAACAAAATATGGCTTTTTGACTTTTTTTTTTGCATATAAAAATATATTTGAGAAAAGAATGACCAATAAACTAAAATATGTAATTTTATGTGCTGAAGAGGGTGCATCTACACCAGAAATAACAAAAGCCCCAAAACAGAACCCTGAGGTACACCATAATGAAGGAAACTTAAAGAAGACATAGAATTTGATGCAGCCACACTGCATACTCATATATGTACACCTGATACAGTGATACAGCAGCCCAGCACCTTTAGTGATATGACCGTCTATGGCTGCAGACCAAGAGCTCTGCTGCCAGGCTTCACCTATAGGAGATATTTTATGCTACGAGACGTAGAAAATACAAGACATTTTATCTATGTGCAAACATTTAGACCAGTGAACGTCCTGCCACACTGGTCCAAAACCAGCAAAGCGGCAAATTCTGAGTAGCAACTCAGAGGTCTACACATGTCGCTGCTTTGCAGAGTAAAACATGACAGAAAAGCAGGACGGAGGTCAAAAGACAACTTCCAAGCAGTCGATTTGGAAAGCGAAAGCAACACAATAATGTCTTCTCATGCTTAACCCAGTGCAGAGGTTGATCGCCTGAGCTAAGAGTCTAATCCCACATGTTGTAGAGCAGCAACTTGATGCCAACTCCACGTGGCGGCAGCTATTCTGGTTGATGCTGAGCGTACGTGGCGTCATGCCACAACACTGGACCAGAACCAAAGCCGTGCTTAGCACTGCTTTGAGTCAGTACATAAGTTGCAAACTATAATCGATTAACCATTTGTAGCAACTTACAGATAAAGACATCAAAGTTTGAATTAGGGACTGGGCATTGTGGCTTAAGAAGAAAATCTCTTATTTTATCAAACCAAATCTGATTTTAATTTGATTCAATCCAGAAAAAAAATAAATAAATGACTGAAACTATTTTCCAACCAGTGGCTTTTATTTCAATCATCCATTCTGTGATTTGCACGCAAGCGAATTAGCACCAGGCTGATTATGAAAATGTAGTGTAATGCAGAATAAACACCCCTTTACCAGAAAATCATGTCTTAAAATTATGAGGAAAAAGTTGTTTTAATAAAAAAAAATTGAATGGATGATTCTTTGAAATAGACAGTTGCTTACAAAGTCTCCTCAAAGTCCTGCGACTGATATTTCATTGCTGATGTGTCAAAACATTAAGTATTTCTAGTAAGACTTATCTGTAAAATCAAAGGAAAACTTCACCAGATGCTCAACATTCCTCATTTTAATATCTTGCCAGTTTTCATTTCTCATAAAATACAGCCTCATTATTTTAATATAACTAATTCTCGTAATTGAATAAATAAATAAAATCTTCACCTGACTAATATTACGTCGTAGACATCAAAGTCCAAATTAAATATTCTGTAAAACATGCTTGTCAAACAGGATTTGAGTGTGCGGACCTCCATCTGAACTATGGAAACAAAAGGACTGCATTGATGGGGGGGATATTTTCATTTTCCAAAATGAAATGTTCATAATCCCAAAATTTGATTCATTGATAAACCAATTTATCATCCATTTTTAAGACATTTTTTTTATTTAAAATTAATATTTTCCATATTTTGCCTGCTGCCAAGTTAATCATTGGACATGAAAGCTTAAATGAACATTAACCAAGCTAACGCAGGCGTGCCTAAATGAAAAGCAGTAGTAAATGATTCGGTGTGTTAGACCCTTCTCTATTAGCAACAGCTGAGAAGAGACGGCTGAGCCACTGTGGTGGGCACCGGAGTGTGAGAACGTTAAACAGCACAAACATCTCTAATCTCACCTAGTTTATGCAGAACACAAGCCCACACTGGTTAGTAACCTCCACAGTAACATGTGTGTCACTTATGCAATCATAAAATGCTTTAATAACTGCATTTACTCCCAGCTGTAAATGTAAACCCTGAGAGCTTCATTGATTTGAACTCATGTTTGCTGAATAAAACAGAGTGAGGTAATCCCATTCCAGCTACAGCAGTTGCACTAAGTGCTGAATAAACAGAATGTATGTGGGAGTCATTTGTATTATTGAGAAACTTCCCATCTCAGCTAAAGTACACACCATTTATTACCCAAACACAATCAATAACGTGGCATTGTGCACCATCAGCACACACCCAGCCATCTTTCACTTCCCACTGGCTGAAAGAAAGTCCAACACTCAAAAACATTTGGGTCATTCAATCTTAGCGATGGAATGAGAGCGGAAAACCGAATGAAGAAACAGTCTGCAAACTGGACAACAATATGCGCTGCAGCCACTCTGGGGGGAAAAAAGACAAGATTACAAACAAAACACTTCCCAGAATGTGTGTGTGTGTATGTGTTACTGAAACACCTGAGCTTCTCTGGGTGAAAACATCTGGCGCAGAGTCAGATGTGTGAATGTCAAAATTAGCCACTGGCCGCCAAATAAATAAAACACTCATAACACAGCACTAAGCAGTAGCTACAACAACTCGGAAGAAAACTGGATAATATGAGTTTCAACAATATCTAGTAGTGTATTTCTGAATTTGAGTCATCTATCCCTGCTTATCCTACTTTATTCACTGAAAAAAAAAAAATAAATAAATCAAGAAACAAAATGTCCAGTCTTTTTCTAGACTTTCCACTTAAAGCTTTAGAACATCAAATCAAAAATCATTTTAGAAACTGAAAAGGATTCTTTGTTTATTGCTGACTAAAGTAAAAAGATCAAAATCCTACATTGCTATTTATTTTCTTTATTGAAGTGTGACGAAATTGCATCAAACCATCACTTTTGTTGTGTACCATCACACCACTAGGGTACACCCAATAATTAAACCTAGGTAAATACAGTTGTTGCTGGGAATATACGGTACTTAAAAACAGTCTAGTCTAGGGAATCTGCAACCTGCAGCTCCGGAGCTGGAAGTGGCTCTTTGGAGACTCAAAAAGTCTCTTAACAACTTTGGCTAAAAATAATATTGTTTTTAAATATCAATATGAAAAGTAATGCAGGTCTTGACGTTTGTTTTTTTCAGAAACACAAACTAGCAGTAGTAATGGATTGTGGGAGTCTACTGATCCATAACAATCTAAACCTTTCAAAGCTTTGGAAACGTCATGGATGGGAAGCTGGGAACAGAAGGTGTGATTAAGTCATGAATAGAAGAAGGAGAAACAAGGGGGTTGTAGTAACTTTAAGGGTCATTTAAATGTTTAGCTGTATGAAACAAATAATACTGTTTTACAGCTTTGAAAGAAGCAGTATAATGATATCTGCAGAGGTGGGAATCGTACCCAGTCCGCCTCTAAAACCAGACTTTCTAGCAGCTGCTAATAGCCAATTCTTCCTCTGTGAGAGATTAGGAGTGCTGAGCAGTATTGGGGCCAAAATTAAGACTATTGGACACCCAGCGATGGCTAATTCCTTGTCACAGGAGGCTATATGTTTTTCCAAAAGCAGCTACTTATCTGATTTACGTTAACCCAGCACCGCTAACTGAGCAGCTGCTGGCAAATGAGACGGAGGCTGCTCACTAGCGTTTGCTTTGGAGAAGCTGACAACTAGCATGCCTAGGCTGATCAGCAACTGGATTGGCAACTTCTTATGCCAGTTGTTAGCATAAGAGGCTAACAACTAGCAGACTAGGCTGGTCATCCACTTTTTTAGATACATACTTTTTTCTTTAAAGAAAACAGTTTAAAGAAAATGTCTGACAACATATCTGTAAGCGGCATGTACTTGATTCATTGACGTGTTGTCTTGGTAGAATTTACAATATGACATCAAGCATAAGCATCCGTACACAATACTGATACTAATACGGAGCTGAAGTTGGCTTCCCATTGTAGCTTCTGATTCCGAGAAAGATTTTTGTGGGAATTGCATTAAATGTTAAATAAAGGTCTTCGAAACTACAAACTGGGTTTCAAATATTCTGATTTTAGTGTTGAATAATCTAGTCCCAGTTTGAAGGCAAAGTATGGAAGTTTAAAATACATGAGATTACAGTAGCAGAGGAAGGTACTCAAGGTAGCAGAAAGAAAATAAGTTCCCTTTAGCCATTTCTTGAATGAAAAGTTGCAATTTGAAGCCAACTTCAGCTCTTCATGTTGGTATTGAGTTTTAAATTTTAGTATGGTGACAACCATAACCAGGAGTTATGGCAAAAAGCAGGATGTTTATTATAAACATAAATACAATATAATGATAATAAAAATACTTCCAGTTTAAGTTGTAGTCTAGAAAAAAGAACTATGTCACAGTTAAAATGATGCAAAATGATAAAAAAAACCATCTTTAACAAAATATCTAAGATCTCCTTTAGTGGCTTGAATCTGGATTCTTAGTACTCCACAGGGATGTGTGAAGTGATCAGTGTGTGCACTGATCACTTCACTTATCAGTGATTACAGGTGGAGTACCACCTGTGCAGGTCGCCAGTCCAACACAGAGACACACAGAGACAAACAGCCATATAGAAGCCATGAGAACTATGAAAATCTACTAACACAACCCAACATGCTTGTAACTTCAACCACATCCAACAACAGTTTGTCAAACACACGTGACACAGAGACAGTTCCCACCTGACTCACAGACCACCGATCCTGGCTTCAGCTCCAGCATCATTGTCACCATGGCGATGTCTGTGGTGTAGAGAATCTGGGTGCGGTGAGGCAGTGCGACGGTCCACAGCTCGGGTGTGGGGTGGAGCACATGCACCCACCCGCCTTTACTGCAGGTTACTTTAGAGCCGTAGCGCTGACCGATAAGGTCTGTGGAATGGCGAATGACTCCGAAGCGAGTCTGTGTCTGAGCGCCGTGCTGCACTTTGACGGCCGTCACTGAGTTGTGGCCCAGGTGAACAATGGTAACATCCCCATCTTGGATTAAATCGGAATATTCAGTGAAACTCATGGCTGGCAGTCAGTCTGGAAAACAGAGGTGAAGTATGTTATATTAAAAAGAGAAAAATTAATATGGCTGTGTTTGTATAGGCTGGTAATTAAACTTAACATATAGCCTAAATTAAAGCAAATTGGGTACAATATAAAACTTTTGTCAACAAAAAGGTCTAAAATATAAACAAACCTTCAACTAAAGCTTTTAAGGTCTTGACTGGGGACCAAAATTGCAACATTTGTTACATTTTCAGCTGAGTCAAACTAACCAAAACCTTTGGACAAAAGATGTGCCCACCTGCCCCCTCCCCCATCATCTGTGGTGATGCTGCACCAAAACCCACCGAAGGAAATGACACAAAAGCCTCTGAAGAAGACGAAGAGGACCATTTCTGTTTCCTTCTTCACCAAATGGAAACAAAAATGGAGTAGAGGTTGTAGAATTTCTCTTGTCTTTACTAAAAGACCACAAGTCATTTCTCCCATAGCGCTAGACTCTCACATTTGTGTTGGGTGTATTTACCCAGAATGCCCTGCGTTGCAGACCACGTCCTGCTTTTGGAGCGTTATCCAGTCCGCTTGACATTCTCATACACATTCAAAACACACCAGAATTCGCTCCAACCAAACCGAGACTGAGGCTTGTAGACGGACCAGAGTTTGCTTTTTTTAATCAGCATCAGAGTTTGACTGCGTAGTCACATCTCACACCTTCTACGCAAACAATTACAATTCTGCAAAGACTCAACCTGATGCCAGAAAACCTATCTGTTTTAAGAAGGGAAGTAAAATATCCACCAAGAATTTTAAAAGTGTGTGGCTGAGGAGCATTTTGTAGAGAGAGGTTTAACCAATTGAGGATATGTCTATAATTTTGATCTTCAATCAAAATGATACAAACTTAAACTTGAAAATTCTCAGAAACATTCCATGCTGGAAAACAGAATGGGTAATAAATAAATACTGGCCTAAAATGAATACTGAGCGTACAACTTCTGTCCACAAATGTACTTTATAATTGTTGTTGATTTGTTTCAGGGTCTCCACCTTACCCCCTCTCCCCCAATTACACTAGTGACTGATAAAATACTAAGCCAGGGGCACCAGAGGGGAAAAAGTTAGGACAATTCCAAGAAGAAAAATGGGGGCCTGTCTATAGCAAAATTAATCATATTGTGTTTTTATAAATTTTAGTAAAAATGTAATGTTACCCCTCCCAGACTAAAAAGCACAAATCCATATTTGCACTGAACACCCCCTGGATCTACACGAAGTGGTTTGTTCCTGTTTGGTGCATGACAGTGATCAGCAGCAGTCAGTGGAAGACCGAACGACTGTGGTATTCTTGACTATGCTGCCAAGAAAAATGATAAAGTCAGGTTTTCAAAAAATATATATACATATAGAGAGAGGAAACGACAAGAGTGTCGATTTTAAATCAGTTTTTCTCCAAGAGAGGTGGGTAGACTGTGTGAGATTATCAACCATTTAACCATTTAGCTTAGCTACAGACTACTGTTTGTTTCCGTTTTACTAGTATTTAATGAATTAAGCAATAAAAATACCAAGATATTCATATATTTAACTTGCCCCTGTACCTTTTAACACACTTAACTGGTGAGTCGGTCAGCAGCTCTAACCCCAACACTAGCATAACCCCCTCTCCCTACCCAGTGAAAAAGGTGAGCAACACGGTTTTCAGTGACAACCTAGTTAGCATCATTCCAGGGAGTCTACAGGGATTTATCTGTGTCTTTGCTCCATTTACAATTACGCAACAAAAACAATATATTTATTACTGACAGAAATGCAAACAATCTTCATGAAATGATAATAAAAAACATTCTCCTGTCCGGACTGGAGGCAGTCCACACAGTCCTACCATAGCTTGCATTTAAATTACAGATATCTGTTGCCACGTACCTCCTGACCTGCCCTCTCCTAAGTGAAATTAAAGCTGCAGTCTGTAACTTTTATAAATTTTTTTTTTTTTTTTTTTTACATATTTGTGAAAACTGACATTATGTTGTGACAGTGTGGTATAGAGGTAATCTGTGAAAAATGTAATCCCTCTGCCTTCTCCCAGTGCTAACTAGAAACAATCAGAGGCAGGAGGTGGGTTTTAGCGCTGTCAGCCACAATCTCATGTGGCTGCTCGTCCTCTCTCCCCCTGGCTCTGTGCTATGGTGCAACTAGCATAGCCTGCTGTAAATGCTCAGTTTAGTTAGCATAGCTACCAATGAATGACAGCAAATAAAAAGTTTTCCTGTAAGGATAAGTTGTTTCTCCGCCATTAGCACATTTAGCAATGAGTGAATGAGGTTGACTGACAGCACTAAGACCTACTGGTCCTACTGGTTCTGATTGGTGTTTTTGGTGAGAACGGTGCATTACTTTAGCCAGCAATAGTAGTTCAGAGAGGAGTTGGAGAAGATCGATCTTTTTTCACAGATGATCTGTCTAATAAACTGTCACAATATGGGAACAACTTTAACAAATATGGAGAAAACTAAAGTTATATCCTGCATTTTGGGTAAAATGCAACAGCATAGCATTTTTTGAGAAGTCTGGATTGCTTCGTGTATAATTTTACACATTGCCTATGACTGTTGCTGGTGGGGAGAGACATTTCAGTAAGCTAAAACTAATTTAAAAAATATAAGCAACCTATTTGCATAAAGTAAATAGGTTGCATGTAAAATTCACAAGCAGTACATACTGTGCTAGTATCAGTATTGGACCAAAGACAGCAAGGAAGTTGCAGGCCTTTAAAATTGTGATGCTTTTCATGGGCTAAATAAACTCAAGAAATTGTAACAGCTGTTACACTTAATTTAATTTTTTGTCATGGGGCCCAAGATTCCTGGCAGCGCCCCTGTACTAAGCTGTGTATATTTTTCATCCCAGTTTAGTGATACTTTGATTAAAAGTTAATTAAATGCATTTTACAGTGAATAAATGACTGTTGAAGTTTGTTTTTTTTTGGTGAATACTAAAAACCTTTAGTATCATTATGTCATACTGACGCATTCAGTGATATGTTGGTGCTTCCACATAATTGCAATATGACTTTAATTATTTTTCACAACACGTTGCGGACATTCGACTAACTGTGCAAATTTTCAAACAAAAATATAACTTCAGATTCCCACAATTGCCATGGTAACCATTCTTTCTATACCACGCGCTCTGACGGTTAGGATACTACTCGAGGCAGTTCTCGAAAGAGAAAAAAAAAACTTTTTTTCTGTCTGAAAGGAAAAACGAAAAGACGTCAAGATGTCAGACAACATAGAGAGAATGTGAGTAAGGTTTTCTAACAATTCGCTACAGAGTGTCAAGTTAAAATTGCCATTTAAATTTCAAAATCTAGATAACTTCTAGTATTTCAGATATTGTTACTACCAGTTAAATTAAATCTAACGGTTTATTCAATGGTTTAGCTTCGTAATAGCTGACCAACTATCTATAGGAAATCAGTAATTAAAGTTAAATTATTGGAAACCTTAAAATATCTGGGGATACAGTTGAGCAGTGAAAGATGGCAGTTTGTAAAAGACACATAAAGTTGTCGGTTAGCCGCTAGCTAAGCCGAAAAAGTAAGCATCTGATAGCCGTTTGCTACCTAGTTAACGTTAGCTTCTAAGGCAGTTTCTTGCAATTTAATGTTGTTTAATTGCATTTCAGAAATTACTTCAGGAGTATAAAGAGGTGCAAAGCGTTTGCTAACATGAGCTATTTTTACAAAACCGTTAAAAGGTGAACGTTGAACGTGTTTGGAGATTTTGGAATATGAGCTAATTCAAGCGACACCGGTTTCCTTGACCGGTGATACCGTTTGGCAAGCAAAGTAGCCGTTACAACTCAGCTCCTACCTTCTCCGAAGCTTGTCTTTTTTGATTAAAATAGCTTCAAACAGTCTGCATTTATACGTCAAATAAATGCCGCTTTTAATCCCGCTGTATACGCGCGTAGTGAGTGACAGCTACTGCATTCATGGGGAACACACGTGGTGTTGTTTTCAACGGAAGTAATGTGAAAAGGCCCGGATGATGATCACCCTGCGAGAAAAAACCCCGGATGCTCCTCTGACGTCTCCTGCCGAGAACGGCGGTGACGTCATAATGTACAATCATATCAATAATCACTAGTATATACCGGGCCGCACAGTTGGTAGTACTGTTGCCTTGCATCGAGAAGGTTGTTGGTTCGCCTCCCGCCTCTCTGCATGGAGTTTGCATGTTCTCCCTGTGCATGCTCCTCCCTGTCCAAAAACATGACTGTCAGGTTAATTGGTCTCTAAATTCTCCCTAGATGTGCGTTTGTGAGAGTGCATGGTTGTTTGTCCTATCTGTCTCTGTCATGCCCTGTGAGAGCTTGGTAAACTGTCCAGGGTCTCGGAATGTTAGCTGGATGGATGAATGGATAATTTTTTATCATTGTACATCGCCATTAACAACGTTCATCGCCATTGACACCTGCACATCTGCACATCTGCTAATTAATCGCTGTTAGGGAGATAGGAGGTTTGCTGGGGTTTTTTCTACGGCAAAATTAATAAACAATCAAAAACTTATTCACTTCTTTTTGATTGATTTGAAAAATATGCACAATTTCATAAATTCTTTTTTTTTGTTTTACTTTTAATAACTTTAGTGGCCTTTATCTGAAAGGGGTCTGACAGGAAAGTGGGAAGACATACGACAAATGTCACTAGACCAGGATTACAGCCTGTGAGGAATGAGACCTCCTTACATGGGTTGTGCTTTTCCCCTGCGCCACCACAGCACCTCCTTTTCCACAGAGCTCCTCCTGGGAGCTATGGTCTTCAAACTGAGCCTCTACCTCATTTAGCACCTTTTCTCCTAAGACTGACCCAATTAGCCCTTCAAGACTAGCGGTGGCAGCAATTAGCAAACACCTGTTGGAGCTGTTCATCTGCTGAGGTTATCATAGGGACTACTTCTCAGTGCAACACTGGTAAGAACATTAAAGGCTTAATTAATGTTGTTGTGATGACATGCTGAAGGTGGAGTGTAAGAAAGAGACGGCACTAAAGAGGCAAAGGTCCAATTTCAAGGCGTCAAGTCAAATTTCTTTTAAGTCATATTTTATATATGAAGCAGTTTTATAACAATTGAAGGTCAAATATTTACTTAATTGTGCTGTAAACTGACATTATGTGCCTGGTAAATACGTAATACTGCCCCTATGAGGTAGAAAGTGTCCTTATGTCAAATAATGGTGAATAATTGTTTTAGGAAGTTTACAAGCTTTTTCTAGTTTCTCATCCTCATTCAATACACTATTTGCATATTTGTGTGTATTTATTTGCAATAGTAACCTGACAATGTCATTTTTTAATTGCCAATTAAAAAATCTGCTCATTCTGCTTTGCATTGAATGACGTCATAAGAACTGATCTGGTCAGCTGGGATTTGTAAACAAAGATTTTAATATAGTTTTTGTTGACGTGGTAATGATGTAGTGTTGCTGAAGGTGTTGGCTGCACTGCAGGTGGAGCCAGCTGGTAAAATGTGGCTCATTATGTGTCTGGCGGTTCATTTCAGGGAAGTGGCGGCTGATGCAGCAGAGGAGACGCATCTGGATGATGGAACCATGTTTTTTTTTTAAAAAGGGGACTTGATTTTGAATACGTAGCGTCTCACGACAACATATAAATGGCTGTAAACTATTTTTAAAGTGAGTTTCATAAAAAAAAAAAAAAACAACAAAACAAAACGTAGAATTAGTTGCAGGAAGATTTGCTGCTGTTATTTTGGAAGTGCTGGTAATATTCGACTGCTAGTCGTAGTTCTGCTGCAAATTACTGGAGAACAACGTGAGTCGAGAGGAACGGAAGTGATCGCTGCAGCCGCATTCACGCCTCCAATTGACTGAATGGAGTACAAATAGTGGCCAATGGGAGCAGAGACGGTCATCTATAAGTCCCATCCCAAGTGAAGGCTGGTCTGAGAGCAGTTAGGACGCCGCCGGTGGTGTGTGTGTTTGTGTGTGTGTGCGCTCTTCGGTCGGAAACATAGGGATCTTTGTATCAACTAGTAATAGTAGTAGTAGTACCCGCCAAGCCCGAACACAACAGGTAGGGGACCCTTTTAATTCCAGTCCGTTTTATTTGGGCCACCAAGAAGCAGCTTGTCTTTTTAACTGTTTGGATGTTTATTCGGCGGAGGCTATTTTTTTTTTTGTTTTTTTTTTTGAGACATTTATGCGTTTTTCACACGGCTAATATGAAGATTTTTAATAGTTTTAAAAATGATAATAATAATAATAATAATAATAATAAAAATGTTTGAGATGATTTAAAATCTACCGTTGCGGTGCGGGTTTGTGTCGCTGCTTTTCACCGCCTCTCCCCTCCATCACCCGCCCAGGGAACAGCCATGCCTTTCGGAAACACGCACAACCAGGCGAAGCTGAAATACTCCTCTGAGCAGGAGTACCCGGACCTCAGCAAACACAACAATTACATGGCCAAGATCCTGACTCCGGCCATGTACGAGCGGCTGCGGACCAAGGAGACTCCCAGCGGATTTACTCTGGATGATGTTATTCAGACCGGGGTTGATAACCCAGGTAAACGAAGTAAAAAAAAAACAAAAAAACAAAAACAAAAAAACAAGCAAAACTAAAACAACAACAAAAATTGTTGCTTGACAATCAAGCCTGAATGGCTAAATAGAAAGACATCAGCTTTTCGGACTTCGACCTCTATGAGATAAACTAGTGCCAACATTTTCACATAAAAGTTTTACGTGTCACAAACTGCCATCTTGTCTTAAATGTACTTATCTCAGAAAATGTGCAAATTTTTTTTTTACAGCAAATGCCAAGCAGATTACATAGCTTATGAAAAACTGCCTCTGATAATCCCCAGCTCCTCTAAGGTTTGTGATGTCATCCGTTTCTTGTGTAATAACCTACAGCGTGAGAAAGCCTATCATATTCCTACACTGAAAAAAGAAAACTGTTGATCCGAAAGAAAAAAAGTCGTTAATTTGTCACAAGTAATTAAATGAAGTTCCTCTAAGTTTAATGTTTTTGAAATTCTATTAAATTGTCATTTTAAACAAACAATATTAAGTTTGGCTAACTTCATCTGATTACATGTAACAAATTAAAGCTGCAGTATGTGACTTGTTATGAATAAACGCTTTTTACAAATCTGTTAAAATGATCTGTGAAAAACATGGAGCTCCTCTGCCTCGTCCCAGTACCAACTACACTACAGTTACTCTGGTGCTCAACCCTTCCTGTTTGGTCTTTGCTAAGCTACAGCTGGTTTACCACAACATAGCCTGCCGAGGCTAGTTAGCATAGCCACCGATGATGGCGGATAAACAGTTTTTGTGTAACTGTAAGTTGTTTTTCCACCATTAGCACATGTAACTAAAGGAGATTGATTGACAGCCTTAAAACCCTCCTCCTGGCTCTGATTGGTTGTTTTAGACCGGGAGCGGGAGGACGTGGGCGAGATTGATCTTTTCACAGATTCTCTCTCACACTGTCACGACATGTTGACGGTTTTATTAAATGTAAAAACCATATTTTCATAAAAGTTACATACTCCTGCGATGGCTAAATTGAATTAAGTTGGTGCTCCATTCTCTTATCAGTGTAGCGTTTTGTCCATAATGTGCTAAGTGAAGTGTAGCCTCACCCTGTAGACCGTGTTTCTGTTTAGCTCTGAGAGCATGGCCAAGCTGTCAATGAAGTGGCTGTCAGCTGAGGATGAGTTTCCAGATCTCTCTAAGCACAACAACCACATGGCTAAAGTCTTAACTCTGCCCATGTACAAGAAGTTGAGAGAGCGGGTGACACCCAACGGCTTCACCATAGAGGGTGTCATTCAGACAGGGGTTGATAATCCGGGTACAGTAACGGTTCCACCTTTGAGCCTGATTAAAGTTGACACATTGAGTTGACGAGAACGAAGAACTGCATATCGTGTAATTCATTATTATTTTTTTGTGTTGCCACGTGACGTTTCCCTGCAGGCCACCCGTTTATTATGACCGTGGGCTGTGTGGCTGGGGACGAGGAGACGTATGAAGTTTTCAAAGAGCTGCTGGATCCTGTGATTGAGGACAGACACGGAGGTTACAAACCCACAGACAAGCACAAGACTGACCTGAACCCGGACAACCTGAAGGTACTGCGGCTGGGGTTCACCGAGGGGGCGGAGGGGTGGGAACGATTTCTAAACAGTCTGTGCATCCTCTCAGGGCGGCGACGACCTTGACCCCAAGTACGTCCTGAGCTCCCGGGTCAGAACAGGACGCAGCATACGTGGCTTCTGTCTGCCGCCACACTGCAGCCGTGGAGAGCGGCGGGCCGTGGAGAAGCTCTCTGTTGAAGGTAGAGAGTCCTCAGCCTGGAGCTGCAGGGAACATGGTTACTGCTGGGCCTTGTATTATTTCTGTGTGATTGTTATGCACAAGAACACACAAACAGTGGATCCGTTTTCTGACAGTAAACCTGACTGGAACTTATTGTTGAAGGGAGGATGCCCTCTAGTGGCAGCAGTCTGAAAAAAACAGACCCGTTCAATAAATAAGAATATTATTGAAAAGGCCATTTATTTCAGGAACTTTATCACTGAGTGAAACGTGTTATATAGGTTAGTAACATACAAACGACTGATTGAAAGCCTTTATTTGTTTTACGATTTTACGTCAAAAAAATTTGACTTAAAATAAAACTATTACATCAGACAAAAAAAAAACTTTTTATATAGAAATGTGATATTATTTAATGTCTGATACAGGATGCTTTCTCAAAAGTACTCTTAATTTGAAAAACGAGTCTCATCACAACACATACTGTCACCTTCCTAAAATAAAGGCAAAAGTGATTTTTGCAAAAAAAAAAATTCACTTTTGGCAAAAAATGACGCAAACCATTATTTCAGGAAGATGACGATATTCTAATTTATTTTACATGACCTCATAGTTCTGAGCTAAACTTAATATTTCTGCCAGTCCTGCCTTCACGTTTCATTTATTTTTCATGAATTCATAACCTGTTTTCTTCAAGTGTGCCCTGTTGACTGATTGATCCATTACTTGCATACAAACGGGCTTGAACAAACCCAGCCCTGTGTTTCAGCTGATGTCTGACGCGTGTCCTCTGTACCTGCAGCTCTGGCCGCTCTGAGTGGAGACCTGAAGGGGAAATACTACGCTCTGAAGAACATGACCGAGGGAGAGCAGCAGCAGCTCATTGACGACCACTTCCTCTTTGATAAGCCCGTGTCTCCTCTACTGCTGGCCTCAGGAATGGCCCGTGATTGGCCGGACGCCAGAGGAATCTGGTGAGGATTCCTGTTATTCCAGATATCGGAATCAGCCGACGCTCCAGGCAGAGATGCCAATCTGCCGGTGTCGAGCGATTCGATTAAGAAACCAATTTTTCTATTCAAACCGTCTAGAGATTTTGTTTAAATGATGTGACTGAGAGGAAAAGACAGTGACAGCAGATGGAACATTTATTTTAAACCGTGCAATAAGGTTCAGAACAGGAAGGTCAGGTTTTTTAAAGATTGGTGATCGGACAGAAAACGGCAATCGGTGCATCTCTGTTTCCATACTGGATCAAGCTCCACCAGTATGTAGCTTCTGCATCAACCGAATGCTGGTTGATGCAGAAGATGGACACTGAACTTTTCACATCCTAAAATACAATAAAATTAGACACAAAACTTCTTTTTTTAAGTTTCAGGTTTCTGCTTTCATCAGTTAGCACCAAAAACATCCAGCAAAGAGCAAAAAAAAAAAGAAAAAAAAAAAGGCAATATTTTAGAAAATGTACGCCTGTGTTGTAATAATGCATTTTTGGATCCCTTTGATCCATTTTCAATAAAAATCAGTTTATTCTGTTCAATTCAGTAAGTTGCTACATATTTATTTTCAAATTATTATTTAACAAAAATACATTTTCATAAACTCCATTCAAGTGCTTTCAACTTGACAATCTTTATCGTTATGGCAGAAAGTTTATACCAAAAAAAACGTCAGCTATTTCACAAAAACTGTTGGAAATACTTTGACTGCATTAGCTGTGTTCAGTGTGAAAGTACTAATTCACTTATTCTAATGATCACAGTAAACAGATTGATGAACAGATTAAATGGTTCCTCAGTCTCAATGAATTGAAAACATAACTTCTGTTAAAGTGACTGGGAATGTAAACACACTCCAGTACTAACAAAGTCTGTCTGACTCTCCAACAGTCACCATGGTAACCAACTGCTTTAGTGAAGCAGGTTAAGGCAAGACAACCTGGATCATTTTGGCTTCACAATTAATCTTCTGCGTTTGTTTAATGGCGCAGAGGCGAAACCAAACAAAGCTCGCTCTTTAAAGAATAAACAAAAAAACTAAATGTAACCAAATTCTAAAACAAGTGAAACCAGCTTGTGTTTTTTTTTTTTCCATTCATTTAACAATTTGCAGCTCAATGTAACATTGGGATGAAGGTATTCTGTACAATTATTGGTCAAAGTTCATGTCTGCAGGAACTTTAATCGCCTAACACCATCACCTCTGGTTAGGTTTATTTTTAGAGAAATGGGACATTTTCTGACTAAACTGACCGATTAATTAGACCTACAAGCAATATGCTCTACTAGTCCCACATGTTTTTATACTTTGAGGAAATTAAATAAACTTCACGTGTCAATATTAATGTCATTGAGATTTTTTCTTCCTTTTTCAAACTCTCATTTCTGCCTTTTTGGGAGAAAAATAGCTTTTTTTTCTCCTTTTCTGCCCACATCCATCGTCATCATCCACAAAAACT
This sequence comes from Girardinus metallicus, assembly GCA_903067095.1. Taxonomy (NCBI): domain Eukaryota; kingdom Metazoa; phylum Chordata; class Actinopteri; order Cyprinodontiformes; family Poeciliidae; genus Girardinus; species Girardinus metallicus. Next base: position 2,029 of record CAEGAE010087126.1, on the reverse strand, counting down.
GAATTAAATGAGTTGGAACATTTAATTTGCTTTTGGGTATCAAAGTACGTTTGAATTCAATAGAATTTTTTCTTTATTATTCAGTGTTTCAAACGTGTTGCATATCGTCACCTTGCTAAAATAATGACCCGAGTCATTTTTTTTATTCCAAAAGATGATTTTTGCCAAAATGACTCGGGTCATTATTTTAGCAACATTATTAGCGTTTCTATTTATTCCAGTTGCCAGATATTCTCCAGAGTTTTTTTTTCCCTTCAATCTTTTTAAAGCTTTCTTCTGACAGTCTGTCTCACCTTCAACAGGCACAACGACAACAAGACCTTCCTGGTGTGGGTGAATGAGGAAGACCACCTGCGTGTGATTTCCATGCAGAAGGGAGGAAAGATGAAGGAAGTGTTCACTCGCTTCTGCACCGGTCTCACCAAGGTCAGTCGGGACGTTTCCATTTCAGAACCGTTGTCTCATCGAAAGCTGTCCGCGACTTAACATCTGACCTGCATCGTGTCGGTAGATCGAGACCCTGTTCAGGGACCGGGGCCACGCCTTCATGTGGAACGAACACCTGGGTTACGTTCTGACCTGCCCCTCCAACCTGGGCACCGGCCTGCGTGCAGGAGTGCATGTGAAGCTGCCAAACATGAGCAAGCACGCCAAGTTTGACGAGATTCTTACCAAACTGAGGCTCCAGAAACGGGGCACTGGTAAGGACGGTCGCCCCGGCGCCGGTTCTTCTCATCCTGTGCGGGTTTGTGTTAGACTTGCTCTTGTCCTCTCTCAGGCGGCGTGGACACTGCTGCCGTCGGCGGAGTGTTTGACATCTCCAACGCTGACCGACTGGGCTTCTCCGAGGTGGAGCTGGTCCAGATGGTGGTCGACGGGGTCAAGCTGCTGGTGGAGATGGAGAAGAGGCTGGAGAAAGGCCAGTCCATTGACAACCTGATGCCTGCCCAGAAGTAAAGCCCTCCTGAAGAGAAAAAAAAAGAAAAAGAATACTCCTGTTTCTCCCTTCCTGTTCCTTTCTAACCTCCACTATCTTCTCTCAAAGCCCTACACTCTGATTGGCTGCACTCCCAGTTTCAGTTGTTGACTTGTGTATTTAAGATCTGAAATGCAATAAAAATGGTTTGGTTCGAATTGAGATTTGTAATATTCCTTAACCCAAACAAAGTGTTTTAATAGGGAAGATGAGTTTTCAAATGAATTCACTGAGGGAAATAAAAGCCAACAGTCATACCTGACCCTATGTGAAAAAAGTAATTGCCATGTTTTCTCCATTTGTATCTCTATCTGAATTATTATAATACAGAGAATGATGCGTTGCTTCCACAATCTTTTAAGCCACTTCCTGTTGAGTTCTTGATTCTACAGCTATGGCTAAAACCAAACTCTATTTTCACATATAGTCGGGGTCTGTTAGGACACCTGTTTTCTTTTGGAGACCACTTCCTCTTTGATAAGCCCGTGTCTCCTCTACTGCTGGTCTCGTCCTATTTTTAAAACTATCAGATATCAGATCTGAAACATGTACAGTTAAAAGGGCAGTATAATGGAAAAACTTTTTTTTCTTCTTTTTTTTTTAGATATACATCATTATTCCATCTGAAACATACGTGGAGTGTTAGCTTGAATTTTTTTCATGAAACCTTCAACTATTTTCTCCAGTTGTTTTTTTTTCTCCATATTTACTAAAGACGCACCAAGAAATCAGTGCTGCTGACGATTTTCAGCTCCACTGACAGACAGGAGCCACACTGCGGTATCCAGATTCAACTTTAGCTGTTTTCAGGCACAGAACATGTAAGAGGGCGTTTAATAAAAAGGAAACTATTTTCATTCCAGATGCTTCACTCTGGTGTGTGTTTGTCACTTTACGTCTTTGATGATTCGTACACAACTTTCCAGTCTGTTACAGGAGATCAGGTGGTGTTCTGCTTTAGTGTGGCTGGTAGAAAGGCGAGTTGACCTCAGTAGATAACAGGAAGGCTGATCATCCTTCCAGATGTGAACACAATCCAGTTTTCAGGCAGAT